>JADRCD010237757.1:0-14253 GCA_019843815.1 Montemys delectorum | reverse complement strand
ATTTTGAAGGCATTTTTTAAAAATGTTGCTTTGAGAGATGAGATGATGGAATAAACATAGCCTATATGGGTTGTCTTAGGGTTTCTATTGCTGTAAAGAGACACCATGACCAGGGCAACTCTCATAAAGAATAATATTTAATTGGGGTTAGCAAATAGATTCAGAGGTTCAGTCCATTATCATCAAGGCAGGAAGCATGGCAGCTTCCAGGCAGTAATGGCGTTAGAGGAACTGAGAGTTCTACAACTTGTTCTGAAGTCAAACAGGAAAAGACTGATACCCACATGGCTAGGAGGATGGCCTCAAAGCCCATCCCCCACAGTGACACATTTCCTCCAACAAGGCTACACTTCCTCCTAGTGCCAATCCCTGGGCCAAGCATATTTAAACCACCACATGGGCTGTGGGTAAGGATCGGTGGGAGCCCTTGCCTAGCATGGAGCTGTCCCTGGGACTTCTTCCCAGCACAGCAAGTGCAAACAGACTAGATGAGTACTGTACAAAGGAGAGAGTACTGGAGTTTCTAATCTTGGTTACTGAGTCATAGCAAAGAGCAACACAAAGCAAGGGAAGATTCCAAGAAGTCACTGAAATGAGAAGGAAATGCCCACAGGAAGTGCAAGAGAAAGCGAAGACAGAAGAGAAGAAAATAGGCAGAGACTCAGAGCCCTAAGGCTTGGGCATGAAAAGGACTGAGTCCCAGTTGGAGATGAGATTTTCTTAGAAAGATTAGAGTCTGCCTTTTTTTGGGAAGGGAAAGGATGATGGGAGAGAGAGTATGATGGGGTGACACACTGCCCTGGGCTATGTGGTGGACATATGCCATCATGTGGGAGCTCAGAACTCTTCCTTCTGCTCTGCCAGGGTAAAGACAGCCTTCTGAGTCTAGAGATAATTCTACCACAGATCCTGAAAAACACAAACCAAAAACCACCTGGGGAAGAGCATTTTCAACAAGTAACTAGGTGGTCAGCTAGCGTTGTCCTGATGCTGAGCTGAGCATCTCTACAGACGCCAAGTGGGAGAACTGGTCCCCATGGAGGAGAGGGGATTGGCCATCTGTGGAATAACACACCCTGTTGTTTTGAGGATGAAAGGGCCTGCATCTCACTTGGCCTGCATCTCATGGATGGGATATATGTGCAGTGGCAGGACATTATTCCTCTGTGCCCAAGGTCACACTACGGAGGAGAGTGAAGCTGAGCCTCATCCCTTACATCACACTGAGCATCGTCTGTTTATTGAAATCTCACCTAGGGCCAAGTTCTTTATATACTTTCTTTGAGCTATAACAGGGCTGAGCCAAGTGCTTAAGTGTCAGCACGTCAGCGTTTCAGAAACCTGCCACTTCCACATGACCCCAACACCTAGAGCTAAAATTGGACAGGAGCTGGGAGCTCAGGCATCTCTCTCCTTTCCTGGTGATTTCATGATGTAGGGGAGGGAATACTGAGTGAGCAGAGTCCAGAATAGGAAATAGGCCCTTAGCCTGCACTCATATATTCTCTTCCTTATATCTACAGCTGCATTTAAGATGTACAGAGCTCAGGGTTGCAGGGTGGAGCTCAATAGTAGAGTCTATGCTTAACATATACAACTCGGAGTCAATCTCTGCAACCACTCCTGTCCCAGGTATGCTCTCTCTCCCTCTTTCTCCCTCTCTCTCTTTATATATGTGTATGTGTATATGTATTCTCAGAAAAGGAAGAAATGATACAATTTAGCTATCTTCTGTATTTGTAAAAACATTTTATTAAGTACTTGATTTTTACATAATTTGAAAATACGATCATTTTTTACTACATTGTATGTGTGTGTATGTGTGTATACATGTACACATACATGTGTGGAGGTCAGAGGACAACTTGCAGGAGTTGCTTCTCTCCTTCTACCCTTTGGATCCTGGGGATCAAACTCAGGTTGTTCAGCTTGGTAGCAGACACCTCCATTTCTGGAGCCATCTTACTGTCCTTAGAATCATGTTTAGTAAAGACATCGCTGCTTAGGGGAAGGAAACTCACACTTGTTGTGTGTTTGTGGTGGGACAAGTGCTTTAATCCGATCATTTTGTGGAGGCAAAAGTTTATTTTATGTTCACTTTATAGATGAGGAATGTGAGGCTTGAAGCCATTATAAGAAGAGCAGGTAGCAGAAGTAAGGTACTTGAATTTCATTAGCCAGCATAAAATTTGAGTAGGTTTTGGGAACATTATCAGAGGGTCAAAGGACTTCTTTTCTTTTGAGACAAGGTCTTGCCGTGTCTCCATTCTTAGGGGGAAGGGGCTATCCTATGGTATCTTTTTTTTTTTTGAGACAGGGTCTCTCTGTATAGCCTTGGCTGTCCTGGAACTCACTCTGTAGACCAGGCTGGCCTCAAACTCAGAAATCCACCTGCCTCTGCCTCCCAAGTGCTGGGATCAAAGGCGTGCGCCACCACCGCCCGGCTATCCTATGGTATCTTATTTAGGGTTTCTATTGCTTTGATAAAATACCCTGATCAAAAGCAATTTGGGGAAGGAAGGGTTTATTTCCCTTTATTTTTCTGGGGCAGAAAGAAATGGCAGGTTTTTGAAATTCTGACACTTAAGCACGTGGCTCCGTCCTGCTATAGCTCAAAAAAAAAGTATATAAAGAACTTAGCCCTAGGTGAGATTTGAATAAACTGAGACAATGCTCAGCATGATGTAAGGGATGAGGCTCAGGCATGGAGAGGCTGGGTTTTGACTTTGAGCTTCACCCTCCTCACAGTGTGACCTTGGGCATGAAGGAATAATATCCTGTCAGTGTATACTCTGTCTGTGAGATGCAGACTGTGTGACATGCAGGCTATCTCATCTTTGGCACAATTCTCAGGCTACATACTCCATCACTGAGGGGAAATCAAGGAAAATATTCAAGTCAGGAACCTGGAGGAAGCAGGAACTGATGTAGAAGTCATGGAGGAGTGCTGCTTACTGGCTTGCTCCTCATGGCTCGCTTGGCTTGCTTTCTTATACAACCCAGGACCACCAGCCCAGAGGTTAGCTGGGCACTCCTACATCAACCACTAATTAAGAAAATTCACCACAGACATGCCTATTTTATGGAGGCCAATTTTATGGAGGCATTTTTCTCAATTAAGATTCCCTCTTTCCAGATATGTCTAGGTTTGTGTCAGGTTGACAAAATCCAACCAGTGCATTTGGGATCTAGAGAGCTCTGGCCTAGCCTTTCGCAGCCAGTAGCAAGAGGGCAAGACACAGGAATAATTGGAAAGTAGTGCAAAGCTAGTGGATTTTAAGAGGCAGCTTAAGCCTCTGTTATGAATTAGCAGAACACAGTGGTCATGGGTCACAGATAAGACCAAAGGGCTGAGTTGGTTGGGGAAGGCTTAGCTGGGAACTCTGCTGAAACATGGCTCAAATTGTTGAAGAGGGTCAGGGTGAACTTATTAAGCTAAGATCAGAGTCTAATTAATGTAAGATCAGAGGAATGGCTAACACGCAAGGACTATGAGATCTAATTCAATTCTGTTTCAACTTTCCCCCTTAAGTCTTGTTCTCTGGGAGCTAGTAGCTTGCTATTCATCACAGTTCGCCCCAAGTGGTTAATTGGATTTACCTTTTGGTCAGAGTGCCCCCAACTGGTCCTTTGCTCTTGCTATTGACCTCCTCTGCCTGAGGGTTCTGTGAGGCTTCAGTGTCATGTCCTCAAGGAATCCAAGCCTGGCTCTCCTCTCCCCTCACTGCATACTTCTACTATGCTTCTAGCATAGTTCTCTAGCTGTATTCTACCTCAGATAACTTTGGGTTTGTGCCTCTTGCTGTATTCAATACACTCGGTATGGCCCTGCATCTCCTGTGGTGAAGAGTGCCTATGTAGCCTTATGCCGTTCACCCAGAAAATCACTGGTATGCAGTTAAAGAAACGTCTCTAAAACAGAAGGACCCACTCTCTCGGCAAAGGGCGCAGTTGATTGTCTGAATCCCACGACAAAAACCAACCTGCCCCCTTTTGGTTTTGGTTTTGTCTTTTGAAGACTCTCTTAATCCTGATTCTTATTTTGGGGAATTAAAACAAACAAGCAAACAAAAAAGATACCTTGAAAGGTGAACCTGAGACTAAGTACAAAAAGAGTTGACAACATGTCTACAGTTGTTGAGAATAAAAACCTGGGTGATAGCTTTGACTTCTCTCAGCAGGTAGACTTCCCTGGTTCTGTCTAGTGTTTCCTCTGTTCACTTGCCAGCTCTTAGATTACAGCCAAAGATGGTGGAATGCTGGATTCTGAAGTAGCAGGTAGTTTCTCGGGGTCTTCCTTCAAGGTCTGAACTGAAATCCAGGGTTGTGGTAGGCTGTGATAGGTGTCTTAGTTTGGGCTATTATTGTTGTGATCATGACCAAAAGTAGGTTGAGAGGAAAGGGTTTATTTAGCTTAGTCTTCCACATTCATAGTCCATCACTGAAGGGAGCAGGATAGGAGCTCAAATAAGGCAGGAACCTGGAGGCAGGAGCTGATGCAAAGGCCATGGAGGGATACTGCTCACTGGCTTGCTTCTTATGGCTTGCTCAGCTTGCTTTCTTGTAGCACCGAGGGCCACTAGCCTAGGGTGGTATCACCCACAATGAAGCTGGGCCATTCTCTATCAATCACTTACTAAGAAAGTGCTCTATAGACTTGCCTACAGCCCCATCTTACAGGAACATTTTTTTTTTTCTCAATTGAGTTTCCCTTCTCCCTGTTGACTCTGTCTTGTGTCAAGCTGACGTAAAACTAGCCAGCCCAGGATGCAAGATTTGGCCTTCTCTAAGGCATGGAGAAAAAAAAGAGTGTGATCCAAAGGGTAGCAGAAACCCCATTCTGTACAGACTACCTTCAGATTTTGTCTCTAGCTCGGCCCAAGACAAATACCCTTGTAGTCACACAGTATTTAGGGAATGGAGTGAAGCAGTCATAGACAGAGAGAAATTGGAAGGATCTCTTGGTCTGTAGTGTCTGTAGCTGTTCCAGATGTAAACAGGCTTCACAGCTAGGTAAGCAAAGTGGACAGATAGGAGATGGAAGCGTTTATTGGCTAGACCTCCTCTCTGTTTGGTCTTCTCTTGGCTTGAGAGCACAAGGAATACAAACTGGAGTTAGTTAGATGAGGGCTTCTGGCTCTGGCTCGTGAAAAAGGATGTGAGTATGTGAGTATGAAGTTCCTGCCGCATTGTTTAGAGACGCAAAAGGTGGGAAACAGCCTGATTTCCACCAATAGAAAGCTGCCTAATTAAATCACTGTATTTTATACAATGGGACACTGTGCAGCTGTGAGAGGCAAAGAATGAGGAAGCCATTTATGTGCTGGTGCAAAAAAAAAAAAAACCCTTTGAGATATTTCATCATGGGAATAGAGTAAAATCTGGAACAGTATGTACAGTATGGAGGGAGAAAAGAATATGTATTGTGTTAACTCCACGCATGAAGGGATGCTAAGGGGAGCCTGAGGAAGTAGTTCAGTTGGTAGAGTGCCTGTCTGAAGCCCTGAGCTCAGTAAGTGTATAAACGGGGCACGGCTGTGCCGGCTTAAAATCCTAGCACTTGGGTAGGTGGAAGCAGGAAGGTCCGATGTTAAAGGCCATCCTCAGCCACATAGCAGGTATGAGGCCAGTTTAGGGGGTACGTTAGAGCCTGTTTGAGTGAAAAAAGCGTGCTAAAAATAATACAACGAGGTGGAAAGGATGATGGTTACCACACGGTGGAGACAGACGGTGGAGAAAGCTGGAGATTTGGGGGTGAGTTGGGCAGGAGCCTTGCTATTGCTTATCATTCCATACTCAATTTTTATTTTGAGTATATGAGTGTTTTGCCTGCTTGTATGTCTGTTCTCCGTGTGTATATAGTGCCGAAAGAATCCAGGAGGAGGCATCAGATCCTCTTGGAACTGGAGTTTGTAATATTTGTGAGTCGCCTTGTGGGTGGCCCTGTATGAAACCCAGGTCCTCTACAGGATGGCTCTTAAAGGTGGAGCCATCTCTCCAGCTTCTTCTCTGTGTATATTCCTTGAGTTTTGAATAATGTGATTGTGTGACTTCATGATCTATTTATAATTCAAACCAAAGAAGCATCCCGACTCTGCTACTGTTATCCGCTTTCCTTGGTCAAGCTTTTAAACAGTGGTTAGTCCAAGTTTTGAATCAGGGAAAATGGGCCCTAAGCTGTGGGGGAGGGAGACTCACTAACAACATTGCCAGGGCATTTCCCTTCCTTAGACAAGTGCCTAGGTCCCCGCCCTGGGCAGGGCTGCGGTTCTCTGGCTCACATTTCTCCAGACATATTTCAGGAGTAAGTTCTGCTCATGACACTTGAGTCCTCTCCCCACAGCTCAGAATGTTCCCTGAGCTTGAAAGTTCAATGGCCTTTGAACTCTTTTTGTAGGTGGGGCAGCTTCTAGAAACTTCTGTTTTATTTCCCTGTTGCTTGATTTCTCCCAGAAGAGTGTGGGGATGTTAGGATAGAACAGAGTGTTCAGGGTTGAACAAAGTCCTCCCCCAAACATGCTCAGGGCTTCTAGATCCTGGGTGAGGGAACCAAGGGCAGCCTCTAGTGGCTGTCTCTAGATATGCTGTCAGAAGTCTGGGAGCCTTAGGAATTGGGAACTTGCTCCTTTTGAGTAGGGCAGAGAGAACTGTTGAGCCACAGACGGGGTTGGCAAAGATTGGGTGACATTGTTCTCTGAAAGCCTTTACCAGAGCCATGTGTGGTGCTGGCCCATAATCCCAGCATTTGGAAAGCAGATGCAGGGGGATTTCGAGTTCAAGGTTTGAGATATACAGCTACATGACAAGACTCCTCCTTAAAAATAAACAAAATGTTTCACCATGAGCCATGGCTAGGTTTTTAGGTAAGTACTCAAGTCAAGCTGAACCCGTGTTCTGGACCATGAGTCCAGAAATCAAGACCTGAACCAGAATCTCATCTTTCTGTATACTTTTCCACCTTCCTTCCTTCCTTCCTTCCTTCCTTCCTTCCTTCCTTCCTTCCTTCCTTCCTTCCTTCCTTCCTCCTTCCCTCCCTGCCTCCCTCCCTCTTTCCTCTCTCTCTCCCTCCCTCTCTTCTCTTCTCTTCTCTTCTCTTCTCTTCTCTTCTCTTCTCTTCTCTTCTCTTCTCTTCTCTTCTCTCCCTCTCCCTCTCCTTCCCCCCACCACTGTGTGTGTGTGTGTGTGTGTGTGTGTGTGTGTGTGTGCAGACTTGGTAGCATATTCCTCTAATCCCAGCACTCAGGTAGCAGAGGTGGGCAGCTCTCCGTGAATTTGAGGCCAGCCTAGTCTACATAGCTAGTACTAGGGCAGCCCAGGATACATATACTTTCTGTTTTCTTATAAAAATTTGATATTGTAAATTGCTGTATTGAGGATATTGATTAAATCAGTTTTTCTCATTTAAAGGGAGATTACATTTTTGCTTTCTATTTAAAAAATAAGCTAAGGGTGATGGCTCCTGTTGGAGGCTGAGGTAGGGGAATTATATGAGTTCAAGGTCATCCTGGGCTACAAAGACAGTCCTCAACTCTTATGTTGCTGTTATGTTAGCTGCTGGCTACAGTGAACTCCTTTGAAACATTTAAAAGTCTATCTTTTTACATGACATTTACATCCCCCCTTCTTTACATATTCCTTGACATTTCTACAGTACAAGCTACCATCCACAGAAGATTCTACGTCTCTTAGAGAAACTGTATATCGTGTTACATGGTTAACTTTGCTTCTGTCTTCAGCTGCCCACTTTGAAGTTTTATCTTGACTCTTAGAACCCTACCAGTGAGCTTTGCATCCATTTCTGAGTCTCTACATCACTCGGAGATCTTGGTAAAATGAAGAGATTTGAGTCAAGTGGAGCTGAGATGCTACAATTCTAAGGAGATGCCGGCTGGTGCCAGCTCTGCTGTTCTGGATTCTGCACTTCGAGGATGAGGTCATTTAGAACCAAGGACAAAAAGGTTCTGAGAACACCGACCACTGGCAATGAAAACCAGTCTGGCTGCTGTGGGCGGGTCCTGCTGAGGGCTGGGCCGTTGCTGAGGGCAGGGGCAGGAGTTTTGCTGCTTGATTCTGGCCAGCTCTTGCCAATGCACTTTTTCGTTTCTTGTAAACGTCTTTTGTCTTTCCTGGTTGGAGACAAACTGAAAAAGCCAACCAAAAGCCTAGCGGAGACAGGATTCGTGGGTAGCAGATGCTTCTTCGGGTATCCTGAGCTAAAGGAAACAAGGGTACCTCAGCCAGATGTGACGACCTCCGCAGTCTGTGTGTGGGCAATGGGAAACAGCCAAGCCAGGGTTTGCCCATCTCTAGGTCTTGGCTTTCTCTTCCCAAAGTGACAAGAGAGGCGGCACCCATGTGTGTCTGCAGGAACTATAAACTGCTAACTCCTTTACTTGTGTTTTTGAATTCCATCAGCGGCTTCTTTATTGCAGCACCATTCATACTGGGGGCTGCATAGTTTTGTTGTAGAGAAGGCAGGGTGTCCTACGCTTTATGGAATGCTTAGCATCATCCATGGACTCTACAAAATGCTGGTAGCACCTCTAAGTGCGTGGTGCGTGCGTGTGTGTGTGTGTGTGTGTGTGTGTGTGTGTGTGTGTTGTGTAATTGTCCCAGTCTATGAACCGGTAGTATAGGATAAGGTAGGGAAGAACTGCTCAGTTCTATTGTATGTCTACCTTTTTCAATTTTACCTACTTGTCTTTTTAAACTCCATCAGATTGTCTGGTTCCTTAGTTGGCTTTTTAAAAAATGACTTGTTAGAATATGGATGTTTTGCTAGCATGTGTGTGTCTGTATACCTGGTACCAAGGAAGGTCAGAGGAGAAAGCTGTGTGTGGGTTTGTCACCTACCATGTGGCTGCTGGGAACCAAACCCAGGTCGTCTGGAAGAGCAGAGGGTGCTCTTAGCCACTGGGGCATCTTCTCAGGTCTCTTTAGTTTGATATTTTTAAGTCATAAAACACCAAAGGAAATTCACAAATAAATGAAGCAACGACATATAAATTTGTAACTTATGCTTCCTCTAATTGATTAGTGTTGGCTACCAGAGACAGCTGGTTGAAAAAGGTTCTAAGGAGAACTGGCAGGGTGTGAGTGCATCCTGTGGGTGCCAGTATGCTTGCTGTGGGCTTTTTATTTGTTTGTTGTTTTGTTTTTATAAACCACAACTTGCCGTCTTTCCTTGCCCCTCACGGTTCATCTTGCTTTCAGTGGGACAGTAACCATAGTCTAATGAAATAATCTTTTGGCTCTACTTGAATCCCAGCGGCAACATGTAGCAAACATGACCTTGAAGGAGCAAGTCCATTTATCCCCATTCCAGCTTAGGGCATGCATGAGCTCTTTATTCCTAGATATACAAGCGTGAGAGTTAAATAAGATAAAACAAATGAAATGTATCTGAATTCTATTTGTCTTATAGGCAGTGTTTAATCCTTGACGAGTATTTATACAACCTTTTTGGTTTGCTCTGGTTTTTTTTGTTTGTTTGTTTGTTTGTTTGCTTGTTTTGAGACAGGATCTCCTGTAGCTCAAGCTGGCCTCAGACTTACTCTGGAGATGAAGATGATCCTGAACTCTTGAGCTCCTTGCTTCCACCTCCCAGATGGGGGAATGTCAGGCGGGAGCTGCTGCACTGGGCTATAGAATGACTATTTCCTCATCTAATAAGTTAACAGCCTGATCAGATTGTCAGGGTGGCACCACAGCCCTAACTGATGACCAGGATAATTTCAGGATGTGAAATGTGTTTAGAAGGACGAAGTAAAAAGCCGGGAGAATAGAACCAAACATCTCGGAGTGAAGGTAGACGTGGAAATCTTCAAGCCACACCCACTGAGGAAAGAATGTGGACCAAGGAAAAGGATACCGTACGAGAAGAGACTCATTGGGAAATTCCATTCATTCTTAGTGAGGTCCCTGGCCTGGCACCAGGAGCACCAGGGGCAGTTTGTCAGATATGAAATTAGAAAAACCAGCCCCTACCCCCCACTTGATCTCTGGGCATGGCATCCAGGCCTTCAGCGAGTTTAGTTTTGTTAGTTTTGTTTCCTATATATTTCGGGTTTTATAATCTGCAGCAGAGACAAAGCAGCAGGAAGAGGCAAAGTGGAATAGCTTGAGGTGGGACCAATAAAAGCAGAAATCAGGTGACAGCTAACAGAGGACGGTAAAGCCCAGATAGTAAGTCTAGATTTGTGCTCTCTTTAATGTCAGTGTGGGGCAAATAGCCACAAACTCTCTTAATGTCTTGTGGGTTATTACTTAACATTCTAAAAGTAGATGTGTGTAATGTTGGCTTACTCCTTGAGCCAAATTTAACTTTCATGTTTTCTATTTAAAACTATAATGGTATGAATTTCAGAAAGATTAAAAAAACATAACCTAATGTTTTCAAAAAGCTCTCGTGCACGTGTGTGTGTGTGTGTGTGTGTGTGTGTGTGTGTGCAACCACATGTGCCTATGTATGTGTGAGTGCAGACAGAGGCACCTGGGAAATGGCATAGGATCCCCTGGAGATGGAGTTACAGGCAGTTGTGAGCTACTTGCTGAGTGTTCTGGGCCCTGAACAAGGTTCCTCTGCTAGAGGAAAACCCTCTCCTAAACCATCTAATTTGCCAAAACATGTATTTAAGTAAATAAAATTTAAGTGCTTTAAGGACTCAGTTTTACTTAGTTGGGAAGTTTACTTCACAGCACACTTCCTGGAAGGAGAGATGCTGCTCAATGAGGCATTGCAGTAACTTAAGAGGTCAGGGGCCATGCCCCGTACTTCATCCTATTTGAGCACACTGTAAATATCCAATGAGACACGCTGGCTGATCACGCTTCTCAGTAGGCATCATCAGAAAAATGGAGGGAGCTCAAGTGTGTTGGGACATCACACTGTTCCCATCCCACCCGTCCACTGCTTCTGATTCAAATCCGAACATTCCCTGCTGAGATTTTTTGTTTTTTGTTTTTGTTTTGTTTGTTTTTGTTTTTGTTTGTTTGTTTTGCCTTTAGAGAAAATAAAATCTATGCTAAAAGGTCAGCTTCGCTGAGAGTATTTGTTTCCTTTGCGTATTGTCTCTCTATGGCACCAAACTTACGTGGGGCTTCCTTCAGAAACCTTCATAGTTACAGTTCTTCAGGAGCTACAAATGGATTTCATCCCTTGTTAGTAGTTGTGAAAGTCGGAAGAGTAAGCCAAACGATTGACTTCAGGTTGTGCTGACTCATTAGGGAAGCACTGTTAATTTATTTTTTTAACCCCTCAGTCCTGGGTGTGTGTGTGTGTGTGTGTGTGTGTGTGTGTGTGTGTGTATGTGTGTTAGGCTGATTTGGGAAATCATCCTCAATTGCTCTTTCACCTTATTCAATGGGTCGGTGTCTCTCATTCAAACGCAGAGTTCTCAGATATGGATAATGTCATTAAGCAGCTTGCTTTGGGGACTGTTTCCACATTTTCAAGGCTGGAAATACAGGAAGGCTGCCATTCTCATTTGGCATTTATGTAGGTTTGGGGATGGGGTCTCTGGTCCTGATGCTTGCATAGCATGCACATCACCCCTGTGCTGTCTCTCTAAACCCCCAGTGAGTTCTACAGCATGCTCAGAGACTAACAGTACCCCCCTGGGAGTCTCTCACAGATGTAAATTTTCATATACTCTTCGGACTCCATCCAAGTTACACAGGATTGGAGAGATGGCTCAGCAGTTAATAGCACTTGCTGCTCTTGCAGAGGACCTAAGTCTGGTTCCTAGCTATAGGCAGCTCACAATCACTTGGATCTTCAGTTTCAGAGAATCCAACTTCCTCTTCTCACCTCTGCTGGCTCCCTCCCACATGATACATATACATACACTCCTGCAATATATGTAAGGCAAAGAGATGAATAAATATTAAAAATAAGATGAAATAAAATCATAAGGGGTGGGTCCCAGTAGTCCTGACTAACAGTTCACAGCTTTGCTGTGACTTAAACTGTGAGTCACAACCTCATGGGGTCATGAAATTGACTGTAGGGGTCATGAGAAATCTGGCAACAGCAGAAGCTTTCTGAATGCACAAAGACCAAAGAGTAATCAAAAAAATGAAATCCATGGGCTGAGCATGGTGGCTCATGCCTATGACACAGAGTGAGCTCCAGGCTAGACAAGGCTACCAGCCAAGATCCTGCCTCAAATGCAGACTTGGTTCTGAATATACAGAACAAGCTGCTTCCTTTGTACTACACAAGCCAGCCCACTACCCAAGAATGATAAAACTTGCTTAAGACATCGTGGCTCAGATGTGAGAGTATTGGATGTTATGAACTGCAGTGTTTCTACTACATATTCAAAGTTTTATGATCTGACAGAAACACAATCATTTAAGGAAAACAATTTTTTTTTTTAAGACTGGGTCTCCTTATATAGACTAGGCTGACCTTGAACTCAGAGATTCTCTGCCTCCTGAGTGCTAGGATTAAAACAAATACTTTAAATATTTTCCTAATATCATTCCTTAGTATGTGTCAAATTAATATGTTTTTAGAATGTAGTGTGTTAGAACGTTTTATTTTAAAAATTGCTGTTTGAGTTTGAAAAAAAAAGTTATGTAATGGGAGCTGGGGATATAACTTGGTTGACAGAGTGTATGTGTAGCATGAATAGAGTCCTGGGTTTGATCTCTAGCATCATATAAATCAGCAGTGACAAATGTCTGTAATCCTGGCACTCAGTAGGTGGAGGGAGAAGGATCAGAGGTTCAAGGTCATCCTTGGCTACCCAGTGAGTTCAAAGCAAGCCAGGCTTCACAAGAGCCAGTCTAAAAATAAGATAAGAATATTTGCCAGCTCTGAATAGCATCGAAGACTGTCTCAGTTACTTTCGTATTGCTGTAATAAAACACTGTGACTTGTAAAAGAAGAGATTTAGAGAGATGAGTCCATCATGGTCAGAAAATATGGCAGCAAGCAGCAGGCATGGTGGCTGAAGCAGGAAGCTAAGAGCTCACACTCTTACTGGAAGACACAAAACAGAGAAGGGGGGGCAGAGAGAGGGAGAAGGGGAAAGGGAGAGGGAGAGAGGGAGAAGGGGAGAGGGAGAGGGAGAGAGGGAGCAGGAGAAGGGGAGAGGGAAAGAGGAAGAAGGAGATAGAGGAAGAGAGGGAGAGGGAGAAGGAGAAGAGGAGAGAGGGAGAAGGGGAGAGGAAGAGAAGGAAAGGGAGAGGGAGAAGGAGAAGAGCAGAGAGGGAGAATAGGAGAGGGAGAGAAGGAGAGGGAGGAGAGGGAGATGGAGAGGGAGTGGGAGAGGGAGGGGGAGGGAGAGAGAATGAGAACTAGAAGTGGTATCCTCTACCTAAAGCTCTCCAGGAGTGAAGTGTTCAAACACCTGAGGCTGTGGGTGCTGTTTCTCAATCGAACCACACACAGATGCTTCACATCCAGCAGTCCTAAATATTCAGCCAAAGTTTAATTCTTTATGCAAAAATAAACACCACACCATCTAATTATTAATAAGCAGATTTTGATTTGTCTTTAACAAATGGTAAAATTGTATGTGTAACAAAGAAGCATTTTACCATAAAATTCCTTACAGTTTATTATCAATAAATGATTTGTATGCCTAGTTTATATACCTGTAAAACTGGGGTTTTGGAAACAACCCAGATGTCCCTCAACAGAGGAATGGATACAGAAAGTGTGGTACATCTACACAATGGAGTACTACTCAGCTATTAAAAACAATGAATTTATGAAATTCTTAGGAAAATGGATGGATCTGGAGAGTATCATCCTGAGTGAGGTAACCCAATCACAAAAGATCACACATGGTATGCATTCTTTGATAAGTGGTTATTAGCCCAGAAGTTTGGAATACAGGAAGAACGACACACAAACCACAAGAAACCTAAGAAGAAGGAAGACTAAAAGGTGGACATTTCATTCCTTCTTAAAAAGGAGAATCAAACACACACAGAAGAAGTGGCAGAGATTAACTATGGAGCAGAGACTGAAGGAAGGACAAGCATATAGCTATCTCCTGAGAGGCTCTGACAATACCTGACTAATACAGATGTAGAGTCTCACAGCCATTCATTGAACTGAGTACACGGTCCCCAATGAAGGAGTTAGAGAAAGGATCTATGGAGCTGAAGGGTTTGCAGCCCCTTAGGACGATCAACAATATGAACTAACTAGTACCCTCAGAGCTCCCAGGGACCCAGCCACCAATCAAGAACTATACAGGGTGGGATTGAATGTACTGGCAGCAGGTATATAGTAGA
>JADRCD010237756.1:1925-26916 GCA_019843815.1 Montemys delectorum | reverse complement strand
AAAAGGCCCTTGTAATGAGGCATGCCTTCCTTTTCTTGGCAAAACTCAAAACCGGGCTGTTTCTGTCAGTGCAATCCTGAAGCATATAGTCTTTCGCTTCCATTAACAGGATTGCTTTCTCTTCAGATGGAAGGCTCAGGAATTTCTCTCTTGTCTTTTTCACCCTGACTCCCACCCTCACTTCTTTTGTTAGCAAATGTGTGTCACAAGTCAACACAGTTTCCTTGAGGCAAAACAGGTGCCTTCTTTTCTTCTTCTTCTTTGAGGAACACTGTCATTATGTAGCTGGATTTCAGGCAATGTGACTCTTAGCTACACTAGGTCAAGGCTTTATCATTCCATACCAGCCAGGAGTCTCTGGTGCCCATTCAAACACTTTCTATTTGAATAAACTCACAGCTTAAACGGCAGGTGAGGTTGCCAATGCCTTTCTTTCTAATGTTTGGACTTCAGAATTTTAGGGGTTTTTTTTATCAAAATATCTATATCATTTTAGAAGTCAAACAAATATACAAATAAATTAAATTGTTTTTAAGTCTTAGTTGTTTCTATATATGGGGAAGCTTGTAAACTAAAAATTTCTCGTTTAATTATTATTCCAAATTGGTTAGTGATTAACAAAGCATACTTTTTTTTTTTTTAATGTGAAGGTCCAATTTTCTTGAGAAAGCATTAGTCCTTTAAATTTTGGAAGATGCAGGCAAAGCTGAATGAAAAACAGCAAGAGAGTGAGTGTTCACTAAATGATTCTAAATCTGGGCAGGTTAATCTGTCCCTTGCCTCCTGGCATTTTAACACACTGACCTGAGGGAAGTAAAAGAAAGAGAAAAAAAAGAAGTTAGATAGTTTAAATGTAGCATTAAAAGTAAATTTCCTGAGTCCAGATGAGAAAACTCAGGGGAAATATAAAATTACTTTGGAACAACATCAACAAAATAATAAGAAGCAAATGTGATGTTTGCATGTCAAAAACAAAATGGAAGTGGGGGTGGGGGAGACACAAAGGTGTATTCTGTTCTGTTGTGTGTTCACGAACAGCACTTGGATCGTCCCCAAGTCCATGTTATTACCTCTAGGAATCTCCTTGAGTGCAGATGTGCTTGGAAACCATCGGCTCCATGGTGGAAACTGCTCTTAGTAGCGTGGACACTGGGGATGAGGAGGGATGTACTAACCCGGCCAGTCCCCGGCCTCTGAGGTTTCATATACAACTGAAAACGTTGTCATTAGAAGTCAGAAAGGATATAATCTCATGATGAAGAATGGCTTGTTTCAAAACTAATGACATCCCAAACTGTCAGGGAAACCTTTCTGTTTCTCCATTAGCTGAGGGGGTTTTGAAAGAAGGACACCATTGTTAAAGAGCCAACCCCAAGCTAAATGCTTTAAATATCAACTGCTTGGCAGGAAAAGGGGGAAAAAATACTCCCAATTCAAATGAAACTAGCCATAGCTCTTTTTACAAAGCTCCTACTGGCTGGGAATGGTGGCACATGCCTTTAGTCCCAGCATTTAGATGGCAAAGACAGGCAGATCTCTGTGAGTTCGAAACCAGCCTGGTCTATATGATGAGTTCCAGGCCAGCCAGAACTATATAAGACTGTATCTAAATAAATAAATAAACAAATACACTCCTGGTATGAATCCCAAAACTACTGATGATTCTACCATGATACATATTTAAGATTGTCCCCTGAGAATCCAGTTTTCAATATTGTGCAAATTAGTTAAAATAGATATCAAATAAAATACATCAGCAATGTTACTGTCTAAAGGCTGGACTGAATTTAAATGATGGTGATAGATCTCACCAATCCTGAAACAACGTCCAAATTAAAAGTTTGATAAGTAAAGAACACACATTGGTTAAAGCGAGGCCTCCCCCAACAACTGGAGGCAAGGCTATTCTTAAAGCTGTAACCTGACTGTGATGTTCTTTCCCCAACAGGGCTGCCTTGTCTGGCCTCAGTGGGAGAGGATGTGCCTACTCTAGCAGAGACTTGATGCACCAGGGTCGAGAGAGGAGAGGAGAATGGGGGAGGGCCCCTGGGGGGCAGTATTTGGGATGCAAATAAAATAAAAATAAAAAATAGTTGGTAAGTTTTCTCAATAGATATTTTCTCCAATAAATGAAATAATCGGAGTTTGCTGTATGTCAAACTGACATCTAGAAGGAACAGTATAAAACTGATGCTCCATTCAAGCCAATTGGGTGGCAGACTTTAGTTGTTACATTGCCTGCCTTGATAAGGAACTCAAGTTGCAGGATGATATATAATGTTTCCCTTAATGAAGATTAAAGCTCCAGGGTGCTCCATGAAAGCAGATTTGGGGTACCAATCCATAACGTGGGCCTCAGTAGCCAGAGAATGTCTAGATGATGTCAGGTAGTTGAGAACCATGTTTTCTCTTCCCTCCCAGTCTGGGTCTTGGCTCCAGTAAGCAGAAGGAGCCCCACGGAGAATGGAGGTTGCTCTCAACACTCTTCCAAGTACCCTCTTCCTTGGTGGCTGGAAGGGTGCCTAAGGGTAACCGTCTCCAGGCCTGAGGTCACACTGGACCATCCTAGGATGCATGGCACGAGCAGGCTAGCTCTTGTGGACCCGCGTCGATCTCCGACATTCGGAGGTAGCATCAGCTACAAAGTCAGACCTCCAAAGAGGAAGGGCAAACCTACAACCTTGGAAACATTCATTTCGACCCCTAGTCATGTCGCCCTTTGCAAGATACAAGCCAGCACCCAACAAATGTGAGCCCTAGAGCCACTGAGTCTTTAGAAAACATTCAGATGTGTCCACCTTAGTGAAGCAAAAAAATGTGCTCACAGACAGATGGGACTGGTTTAACACGGCCTGCGCTGGGCCTTCACTTCAGGTCATTTTTAAGGTGGGGGATGACCTAGGTTAATCCTAATTTAATGTGAGTATCCAACACTGTTCCCTTCTGGCAGAGACAGTCTCATTTTCACATTTCTAGGTTTTCTGCTGAATATAAATAACAGTTTCAAACTATATTGTTAGGGTCATATACTTTGTTCATAGTGAAATTGTATCTTCTGTGTGGTGGTGACCACATCACTTTATTTGCTACATAACAGTTAGGAAATAAGTGATTAGATGTAGCTCAGAGTTTTAATTATGCCACAGCCTTCAACACATAAGCTGAAGTGTATCACCTTATTTTACTTACCACATACAAGGACTCTGGGAGGTAAATGTTATCCTGAGAGCCCCTGCTGATTCTTCTCACCCCAAATCCTGTGAATATTTTAATTAAAGTGGTGGGAGGAGAAAGTAAGTCTATTTAAGACTACTTCCACCAAAGCATGTTTTGCTGCAATAAATGAATGACACTTAATATTCAAAACTACTTTGCAGTAGTTGATAAATTTAATTCATTTTCAAAAATAAATCTTTTTCATTGTAAAGATAATTTGTAATTTTATACACATTTTCCAGTTTGTTGACTCTGTCACCTCCATATTCCGCAAACCCTGCCCTCACATGATTTTATATATTTGAGGGTAACTGTGCTTGCTCTGGATATTCACTGCTGTTTTTCTTACCTAATACAGTTGGCTGCTAGTTAATGCCTTTACATATTTCTGTGTGCTGTGCTGTCAAGCATTAAGAGTTCAAAATCATTTCATTATACAAGCAAGAGCCCCAAGAGCTAGACGTGAACGTGGGCATGGCCTGAACTCGCAAAGTACATTAACTAATCCAACTCTACCATTTCTCCTTCTCCAGGTGTGGTACTGATTCCAGACCCTCAGAAAATATCTAGAGGAGTTTTCTATCCTCTCTGTGTACCCCACAGGAATGGAGCCAGGCTGACTCAGGATCACGAGAATTTCACGGCCTTCACAAATTCTACCGGAAACTAAGTGACACTCTAAAAGATGAACTTGTTATTTATTTT
The DNA here is from genome assembly GCA_019843815.1 of Montemys delectorum. NCBI lineage: Eukaryota > Metazoa > Chordata > Mammalia > Rodentia > Muridae > Montemys > Montemys delectorum. The sequence continues at coordinate 22,995 of JADRCD010237756.1, read as the reverse complement.
TCTGGGTATTTCTCTCTGATTCAAGTCTGAGAAATCTTTGCAGTGGCTAGGTTTCTTTCTTCCTTTCTTTCTTTCTTTCTTTCTTTCTTTTTTTAAAAAACTGGTTTCCAGTATCGGATTGGAAAATGCCCAAGTTACTCTGCCTGAAATTCAAGAGACAATCACTTCCTTTCTTACACTCAAGAACTGATGTGCATGCCGAGTCTGTACAAAAGCCACCTTTCTCCAGCCTCTTCCCCAAGTGTGGCATAGGGAAGCCCTGAGCACACAGATGGTCACTATTCCCAGAATGGGGTCATCAAGGGGTGATGGCTTAGCACATCTGCCTGTGGTATACATTGCTACCTGGCATGTGCACAAACTTCTACATACTTCAGCTATCAAAGGGATCTTGTCTTACAGATCACAGGTTTATGCTCCCTTGAAGCCAAAGCAAGCGAGGTCTGGGTAAAGTGGAAAAGCCACTAGCAGCTTTCTCCTGGCTATTAACCCATTATGGCATTCCGGTCCCTTGCCTTCCTCTGCTACCAATTCACCTACAGGCAGGGCAGGCATAGGTGCTGGCCGGTAGCTTCACAATTTATATACATAGGATATTTCTAAAAGATTACAATATTCTTCCCAGCCTTCAAGACACAGCTCTTGGTTGTCATTTAATATTTCATTCACAATATTCATCTTTTAAAGCATGAATAATCACACCCACATTATGGTTGGGTGTGAATCCTTGGACGGTTTTTCTTGTTCCTCTTAGAAGATAACTGACGTGGATTCCACTGTTTGGGGTGTTTTGTTTATGAGGATACAAGTCAAGAATACTTGAGGATCCTAAGTATTCAATTGTATTCAGGAAAAACACCTACATTACCCAAAAGGAGTAGAAAAGAAAGCCAAGAGCCGTTACTACTTTTTAATTGTTTAACTTTATTACTGTTGCACCATTTATACAATTACATATAATTTCAATGCATCCATTGTACATTTTTTTTATTTTTTTATTTTTTTTCCATTTTCCAATGGGTGGTGTGTTGGTGTCTGAGACACAAGATGGAAGAAAACTGGCGCTGCAGTGAACGCAGACTTTTTTTTTTTCATTTCCACTGACCAATAAACAGAACTACAGGTGCACCCAACCACGGACATGCATTAACTCGTCATGAGAAATCTAGGTAGGCTAAGTATGATGAGAGAATGTTTGTCACTCCCAAAAATATCTGGAGAGGAAGAATGGAGGGTTGGCATTGAGATACATGTGGACAAGCTAAGTGGGCTCCGTCTGAAAGTTGGCATTCATCCACAAACGTTAAAAAAAATACCAAAAAATTAAGAAAAGGCTGTAAATTAATAAGGAAACACAGAAAATACTGCTTTCATAAAGATCTGATTGCCTTGGCACTGGCCCTGTGGGCAGAGGAATCAAACGCCTCCCTCCCCAGCTGCATTCGCAGGAGAGATGCTGGGGTCTTTTAAGAATGGAGCTTAGGGGACAGCGGTTCAGGGTACAGATGATGTACTTTCAGACAATGATCTCTAAAATCCAGGACTGACTGCTCAAGTTGACTGAAGGTATATTAGATATTTCCCCACAAAAATACTATTTGGATTCTCCCCGCCCCCTCCCTCCCCTGATGGGACACATCCTCTTATTTTTTTTCTTTTCTTTTCTTTTCTTTTTTCTTTTTTAATCCCTTGGGCAATACATATCCTCACTTCCAATTTGAAACAAGTTAGTATAGGATAGAGAGACAGAGAGAGGACAGAGTGAGAGACAAGAGAGAGCGTGAGACAGGTCGTTTGCGAGTGGCGTCGGCTCTGGCTAGGCTGTCCCGGTTGTTACTCTTTGACGGCCACGCTTTGCTCGGAGCTGGCGGCTGGTGCCTCGGCCTGGGGCTCGGCGGCCGGCGCGGCGGGCGCGGGGGCCTTGGCCGCGGAACTGGGCGCCTCGGAAGCCGCGGGCGTCTCCTTGGACGAGGGCGCGGGTTCCGCGCTGCTAGGTTTAGAGTCTGAAGCCGCCGGGGCCGCGTCGCTTTTCGCCTCGGGGCCGGCGGCGGGAGCCTCAGTCTTTTTGGCCTCGCCCTCCTCCTGGGCTGCGCCGTCGGCCGCGCCCGTGCTCTCGGCACCCGCTTCGCCGGCCTTGGGGGCCTCGCCGCCGGCAGCGGGCCCGGGCGCGGCCGCCTCCTGCTCGGGCGCCGGCGCGGGCTCGGGCTGCTCCTCCGCGGCGCCCTCGCTCTTCTCGGGCTCGGCCTTGGGCGCCTCCTCCTTGGCCGCCGCCTTGTCGGCCTCCTTCTCCTCCGCCTTGGCCTCGCCGTCCGCCGCGTCCTTGGGCTTCTCCTCCCCGCTCTCCTTGACCTCGGTGGCGTCCGCGGCCGCCTGGGGTTCGCTCTCCTTGGTGGTCCCCTCCTCCTCGGTGCCCGCGCCTTCAGCCTTCTTGTCTTTGTCCTTGGCCTTCTCGTCGTTCACATTGTAGCCCTTCTTCTTCTTGCTCAGCTTGCCTCCCATCTTGGAGTTCTGCAAAGAAGCACAAGGGAAGACAAAGGGGAGTTAGGGTCAGAGTAGGCAAACGGGTGGGAGGCTTCCTGCAGAGTGAGGAGGGCGTCAAGGACTCGGGCAATCGCACAGCGGGGAGCAGCCTGGACGTCTCGGGCATTCTACCACAATTAGAAGTAACAAAGAACAAAGTAAAGCCCCAGCTGCGAAGCCTGCAGGCCAGCAAGTGGGGGAGAGGGGTGAGGTGGGGGAGACAAGTAGTGGTGATCAATGACCCGGCTGCAGCTGCCAATAGCAAGGACAGGTGGCATGGTATTGGTTTCTTATCTGTCTACTTATATCTATCTCAGCATCCAGGAGGCTTGAACACCGCAGCACAAAATGGCAGGGACAGCCATTTTAGAACTACAATATCGCTGATTTTTTTTTTTTAAAACAACAACAAAACCCTGATAATTTACAAATAACTTCCTGGAGGAATTGCACAGCATAAATCACAAATCTCTCTTCCATTCTTTCTGGACGCATTCTTTTTTACAGCGTCATATGCCCATGAGAAATCACTGACATGTTGCCCTCCTTCAGATAATGTAATTGTTTTCTATTAATGTAAGATGGCAAAACTTTTAAAGGCTAACATTCCACTGGCCCTGTAGTTCCCCACAAGAGGAGTCGGTGAGATGCACTGGGGGGGGTGGGGGGGCAGGGAAGGGCGGGAGGGCGGAGGGGAGAGTTGGGGGTTGTGCGTACAGGACAGAGTGGAAATTCCTGGTGAGCTCCCTGGGTTCTGCTCACTCTTGGCAGGGCCCTTAGCTCTCTTCACCCAGCTACCCCTCCCCCCATCCATTCAGATCAGAAAAAAGAGAGCTTTTTCTTCACTACACTTCTTGTAATCATGATTCACCATAGTGAAATAACCCACACTGTTTAAAAGTCAGGTGTGGGAAAGAGTACTATTCTTCAGTCAAAATTCCTCTCACCATTCTATGCTAATTTTCTGTCTGGGTTACCTTTAAGAGTTGGAGGAGACAGAAAAAAGAAACAAACACAAAGATGACTAACATACTCTTCCTAGTTTCAAGAAAGGTCTTTATTATGGCATCCAAGGATTGCTCTTACACTTCTTAAATGGGGAAGAAGAAATGGCTTGGAATCCTAACCCACTTCAAACAACTGGTCCTATTTTTGGTAGGACTAAATATATGTGATGAAACCACAATTTAAAACATTTTTACAATGAAGCAATAAATGAAAACATTTGACTAATAGGTTAAGTTGTATACAGCCTTCATCAAATTCTTAGACATTTCATCAGTGGCTGATAACACATACAACTTGCAGCTCCTACACCCCACACTACATTTGATGCATTGGATTGAGACTTGCAAAATAGAAAACCTGACAGGTCTACCTTTAGATTCTTCTCCCAACAATATAACAGAAACCCGTACACCAACCTAGAAATTACAGCCTATGAGGCAAAGAATAAATGTAGTCTCATTGTGAACAAAGAATGGAGTGCAGGGTTCTGACTCCCACAGTATGAAATTCTATATAGCAATCCCCAGAGGTTTAAAGTCCTGTTGGTTTACAAACCTAAAATCTAAGTTACTAAAATTGTAGCACAGTTAAAGGCACATTCTATTCTTTGTTTTAAGCCCAGCTGTGATTCTTTTCTTGAAATGGAACAGATGAAATCAAGTTGTAAGTAAGAGAATGTGTCACAATGAGGTCGATTAAAAAAAAAAAAAAGCTGATTTACCTGTGTGATATAAAGCAGAGTTCTGGGAGGAGGTTTATGAAATGCACTAGAGTGCCAGGAAAGCAGTTGTCTGATTATTTCCCACGAGAATAAGAGTGAACCCCTACCCAGCACCCAGGGGGGTAAATTAAAGTTACAAATTAAAATCTAAGGTGTGGGGAACAGTACTAATCCTATACCATTTATCTAAATTATTTAACCTTCTCTAGAGCATCATAACCTAGTGCGCCAGTAGCCTCTTCCTTTTACTCAGAGGAAAACTAACTAGCTGAGCTCATGAGTTGTCCAATAAAACAAAGGTCAAACTCCAAAAGAATGTGTTAGAACAAGAAGCTCCACCTAGCAGATGAAGGGGGAACTCTCCCCACCAAGAAGTTGATCTCGCAATGTAGCTCCAAGCCCAGGAACGTTACCTTCCTGGATTCTGAGACAGGACCTCCCAGAATGGAGTTCAGCGGGTAGAGAGGATTCAGGCTACGAAAGAAACTTTGTAGCCACTCTCCTCTTTCTATTTGCTAGTGAAGTGCTTTTATCAGATATTTAAGAAAAGAGAGCCAGCAAGGAATGCCAGCGTAGAATTGAATGAGTCCTCTCTTTTCTATAACCGCTGTTTTTGAAGGAAATTATTTAATATAGAAAGTTGGAAGACCTGAGTTTAAAAAAAAAAAAAAAAAAAAAGATACAAGGCTAGAGAGATGGCTTGACAGTTTAGCGGTGCTTGGTGCTTGCAGGGATGGCAAGTGGACCTACACCCCACTACCTGCAATTCTGGCACTGGGAGGGTAGAGATTGGGGTTACCTTGAGCAAGATAACTAGACTGGACTTGTCAACAAGCTCTGCATGCCATTGAGGGAACCTTTCTGGAAGAATATAGTGGAGAGTAACCCAAGAAGACTCTGGACATTTACTTTGGGCCACCATACAAATGAGCAAACATTTGTGCACACACATTTGCAAACGCACCATACATGTATGCACATGAGAATGGTGGGGTGGAAGAAACAGCTATCTCTAGTCAAGAAGTAATCTATCTTGGAAGTTACTTAAGCCTAATCCAAAGTAACACTCAAAGGGCTAAGCTTACCTGTGCGTTTCCTCACACTTAGGTTGTCCGCTGGCAATGAGTAGGACCGGGAAAAGATGGGCAGATGCTGAATGCATGGACTGGAGTTCTGTGTGTTCATGAGGGCAAACAGTAGAGTTCACCTCTGTTATTACCTCTGTTCATGAGGCTTTTGAAGCCATATATACATATGTATATACATATATGTATATATACATGTATATGTACACACATGTATACATATAACATGCACATATATAGAAACATGTATATGTATACATATACACACATAAACACACACACACACACACACACATATATATATGTGAGGTTTCAAAAACCCAATCATTCCCAGTTAGTTTTCTTTCTCTGCCTCTTGCTTGTGAATGAAAATATAAACTCCCATCCACTGCTACAGTGTCCTGCCTCCCTCCCTGCCTGCCTACAGCCATGCTCCCTGCCATGATGGTCATGAACTCTAACCCTCCAGGAGCACAAGCCCCAAATTAAATGCTTTGTTTTATAAGCTGTCTTGGTCATATCGTATCATCACAGCAACAGACAAGTAGCTGAGACTACAACCTTGGCAGTTGTTCCTCAGCACTTGGGTCTTCTTGAAACAGTTTTTCACGGGCCTGGAACTTGCCAGGTTGGCTGGAGTGGTAAATGGAGTCCCAGAGCCTCTTTTCTCCCCAATGCTGGAATTACAAGCATGCTGCCATGCCTGGCTTTTACCTGGCTTCTGAGAAGGAGCTCGGGTCCTAGTAACTGACCCAGTCATCTTCCTTCTGTGACACATCTAACACCATGCTTCTTTAACATTATCATGCCCAAGAAGGTACATAAAGAAAAGTCTTCCTAGCCAGAAAGCTCAGGGATGCTGATTTCTTTTTTTTTCCCTAAAAGCAACTGGAAAAAGTAACAAATATTCTAAAAATCATACTTCAGTTCCTCCTCTAAATCATATATGAGGACTCTTGGGGTGTCTTGAGATCTTATGGGAAGAAAATATTTATAACTAGTTTAATTTCATTGGGAGGAGAAATGTGATCGTTTATAGTGACACGGCAGCAAACCTTAATGATAAATTGGTGCTTGATCTTGAGAGTTCAATAGGGAAATTTTATAGCTACAAAAAAATTGAATATTCGCATAGATATTTATCTTTTATGTTTACTCAAAACGTTGGGAGATTAAAGGTGACATATAATTGAGAACTTATAATGGAGGCACTCTCACAGAGACAACCTGAAATGGTTTTTGTAAGCCTTTATTGCTTTCTCTCCAGGAAGCCTGACGGAAACCTGGAATATATACGCCTTAGCTGTTCACATTACATAAGCTGTGCTTATTTTGTATACAATCCTCAGGACACAGTAGGCCCCAGTCAGCTCTGCGTAATTATCACAGAACCCCAGAAAGCCTCCCAGGTCTTACAAACTACAGTATGATGTTTGGTGCTGACAAAACCCAGCTCACTGGAACAGACCTCAGCTTCTAGTTTTCAGTCTTAAAGTAAGCCAGTCTATCAGTACAGCCAATTAAATTAAATTAGATTTTACTTTTCTCGTCTTGGAAAATAAAGGTAGAAAGGCCCATCTCAAAGAACATTTAGGGGAAAAATTAATTAATTATAAACTTTTTCTTTATGACTTGTGACATTCAGAATGAAGTTGGCTAAAAGTGGCAAGACCTAATAGTTGAAAATGATTATGAATCTGAGCAGGGCATCTTTCTTCTGAGTCTCAAATTCTCTGACCAGTAAAGTGATGAAGTTAAAAGTTTGCTCAGTCTTAGCATGGGAGGGGGCAGTATGAATGCTTATTGCACTATATAAAATGCTATTTAGGGTAAAAGTGTAACATTATAAAGTTCTATGTGCCTGTGATCACAAACCTAAGACCATTTTTCTCCCTTAAAAATTGGATTGACATCCACCTGTGTTGTTATGGTGACGAACTGTCTCTGGCATGGGATCAATATTTGTGACGCTTGTTAAAAACTAAAAATGAGAAAACAGTCATTTTAGTCTATCTAAATAAAAAAGTTAAAACTTTATGAAACCTGGTCTAAATATTTGCCAAGAAATAGAATGTTTTAGGGATCTCAATTACATTTCAGAGATATTTTAGCACGGTGCGTCAGTTTATGAGTCAGAATGGGACTTCACTGAGTACATCAGAGATGAAGTCGTAACTGTCAGAAAACACAGGTTTTAACAGCTTCCCTGGCACATAGCTATCAGTAGCACTCCAGTTATTTATAAGAGACAGCTGTGTCCCCTCTCACTACATTTGGTGTGTCCTTCTCCTACCATCCATGGTCTTACCCAGCAGGATTCACCCTTTGCCAAGGGAAAGGACCTACTATAGCATGTGTCCTTTCTACTACATGCTGGTCATAGCCTTTGAAAACCATTTTAAGTAGAAGGATGTCTAATACAGTCCCACAAATTAAGGAGTCACTCAGCTTAATGTTATGTGGAAATGTTAAGAAAAGGTAAATGGGAAGAGGTTTGGGGTCCTAATTTCTATAATATATGCACCTAACTCTCTCCCCACCCCAAAAGAGGCAGTGACTGCTAACCTAATAGAAACAAAGAAATTCAAAACAAGTACAGAACCTACAGAGCTAAATTAAACCAATTTCCTTTACCTACTCAGCTTCCTATGAGAACCATTTAAATATAGAAGGTCAGTTTTCAATAATCTAAGAGGAACCAAGAAATCCATTTCCTGAATATAAAATACACTTGTTAAAAAAAAAAATAAGTCAACTCTTGTGAATGTAGGAACTATCATTCTACAGCCACTTCCTCTACCATGTCTTCCAGAACTGTCCATAGAGCAGACATTGTGTGCAGAGCCTCGGGAACACATGATCCATGCAAATAGAGCCCTTCTGTTTTCTCAAGCTGCTTCACAGGACGCTAACTCTGAAAGCTTCCCCACATATAGAAGCATATTGTCTCAACCAACAACTTCCTCCCAGGAAATCGCCGGTGGTGAATAGAGTCACCTGGGTGGCACAGCAGACACTCTTCTTCCTCGATCCTAACCACAGACTCTAGGAACCTCAAAGCAACATAGAAAACTAGGGGACAATCTCATATATAACCAAGGCCATCTTCCCCCGGGGGGAGGGGAGGGGGTAGGCTTGATGGCATCCTGAATTCTGGGAATAGAATAGGGAAAAAAAATCCCTCCAAAAATGCTAAGATATCACACCACAGGCCTAAGGCGTAACATACACACAGCATTCTCTCCAGTTAATACCTGGAGAAACTATATCTTCCGTTTTGATTCTAACTGAGCTCAGAAGCCTGGGGAATTATTTTCTAAGGGAAAAATATTTAGTTCATTTCTAAATACCCATGGCCTCTCTAATAGATTCAGGAATGATGGAATTGTCTACGACATTCTTACCCACTGAATTTTTTTTTAATGAAAGGATATTATTTCTATATTTACTAAAGTAGAAAAGCTACATCAAAGGACACATTACCATTTGACACTTAGAAAAGGGCAGCGCTTTAGGGCTGAGAACACAACTCACGTGGTACAGACTGCTGCAGAACCCACTGTGTGTGGTAGTACATGCCAATAATCCCAGCCCTTGGAGTTTAGAATCAGGCACACTCAAGGCCAGCCTGGGATGGAGAAGACCGTGCCTAAGACAAAAATGTTTTTTAAAAAGTTTTTAAAGGACAACATTTTGTACAATTTTGTTGGGCATGTAAAAGCTGAGGATCTTGAAGAGCAGTTGTGGCTTTTAAAGCCACTAGCCTTGCTTTGAGAATAGCAAAGTCATGGTGGCCTGAAGCACAGCTAGGCCACAGATCCTTTACTCTCACAAGAAAGCCAACAGGAGAGAAAGCCATTGGGAGAAAAGAATGGGAAAGAGCTGCTCATTCTGAGAGAAGCCAAGTCTCTAACTCTTCTGATGCTATCTTTGGAGGACACTCTGCTCCACACCCAATCTGCTCTCGTATTTTTACCTTACAGACACTAAAGTCACAGATTTATCCTAAAGACATTTTCAGAAGAACAGGAGCAAAAAAAGCATGCAGCAGCAGAAGAGTTGAAGCCTTAGCTCCATTTTTAACAAAAGTAAAGGCCCTGATATCAGGAACCAGGAGATCCAGCAGGACCTTGCCTTCTGTTCCAGTGGCCTTGGCCATTGAAACATTGCTTTGGTGAATGGAAACTCTGTGACCCAGTTTTAGGAGTAAGGAACAGTGAGTGTATCCTTTTCAATAAGGTTCCTCAACCCCTACGAGTAAGTAGTAACCCGCTAAGATGCATGGCAGGCCTATTACCTGGACATTCTCTTGAGTTTCGTCCAAAGAATGAAAGAGGGTTGAGGGCCTAGCTCAGCAGCTAAGTGCACGTGCTGACCAAGCATGAGGACCTAACTTCACATCCCCAGATCCCACCTGGAAAGCTGAGAATGGTTATATATGGGACTGTAATCCCAGCTCATCAGGAAGAGAAACAGGTGGATTTCTGGGGAGAACTGGGTTCCAGCAAAATTCCAGTGTCTCAAGGCAATAAGATGACGAGCGGTGAACTAGTGACATCTTCCACTGGCTGATTTGCCGACACAGAGGCATATACACCTGCACAGAAATGCCTGTATACACCAGGTATATGCAAGTTCTGTCTCTCTGTCTCTCTCTCTCTCTCTCTGTCTCTCTCTCTCTCTCCCTCTCTTCCTCTCTCTCTCTCCTCTCTCTCTCTCTCTCTCTCACACACACACACACACACAAATATAAGAGTTTCACAGCTTTACAAACAAAAGACCTACAGTTATATAACATGTGACCCGTCATAGCCTCATGTCCTGGGACAGTGGCTGATCCACACGGAGGCTACCATGGAACTTGTTCCTGTGGTTTTCTCAGTTTCCTGGAGCTGTTGTTTCTATGTTCTTTGATATAAAAACACATTCCTTGGTGTGCCTGCGTGTCGATGAGGGAGAATGGGAGAACTCTGGATTAAGTCAAGCAGTGAGGAGGAGAAACAGGTGCTGTATTAATTTTAACAAGCCTTCAGCCCTTTGAGAAAGGTCTCAATAATGCTATGTGCTGAAGCTTCCTCAACGGCCCTTGGATTGACTTGGATTATCCCAAAGGGCCTCAACTTGGCAGCATGCAAAACAAACTGACACTTACATGTGGATGTCTTCCCAATCCGTGTTCTGAAGTGTCGGTGCTTGGCACGTGGCTGAGCATGACTTGCGGTCACTCCCTTTTCACTGTAACAGAGTTCCTTGGTCCTATTTCTACAGTGTAGTGCTACCCAGTTTTTTGAGTGACTAAAGAACAGAACCCCCAGTTGGAGCACAGTCCCTCTTAAGAAAATGCCCAAGTGCATGAGGAGGCAAATCCAGGGCATTAGCTAACATTGGCCATGTTATGCCCAACTCTATTTCTCATCAGCATGTTTTTATAGTAATACTACTCCATCGGTGAATACAGCTTTGTGACTTAATAAAGCTCGCTGCCATGTATTAACCAGCACACATTAACAGCACAAAAACAAGAAAATGGCTTCCGAACCTCTGTGTGATCCAAAGGGTAGTGTCTATGTCTATTACTTCACAGCCTATCTCTATTTGTGTCTTCTTTCTCTACACTAATAACATCTAAGCACTTCTTACATAAAAAGCTGCCAAACACTGCAAAGTTCCTATTTTGAAAATGCAAATTTGGATTAGTTAGCCACTTTAACCAGCATCAGCAAACATTATTATGCAGACAACCCCATATCTGCAGTAAAAACCCAATGAGGACAGACAGCAGCCTGTTCGGAGACTAGAGTGTTATTTCTGGGTTGATTTCAAGATCATCATGTGGTACACACAAGAAGTAATCTTCTGATTCTGTTTCTATCTTATAATCAGTAGAAAATATGTCTGCCATGGAAGGATGCTAGGCATCAAACCTCCCTTCTTGACAACGTTCGGTACATGCCTTTGGTATGATAACTACATCCTTGGACAAGAAATTGTCAACTCCATTAACTCAGAGCTGCAAAGCTAAGCAGTTTTAGATACCAGAAAACCAGCTACTGACATTTTTGAAAGCAATATAAAGTTACAGTGGGCTCATGAGTTACATCTGCTTATATATTTATCACGAGTTGGACTCATAACCACTAAGAATGGAAAAAATCTAAGCTACTTGTCAAAGCTAGATGGGACTGGGTGTGGTGGTTTATGCATACCTATAATTCCTACGCTGGAGCAGCTGAGGCAGGAAGATTGAAAATTCAAGGACAATCTAGGCCACACAACAAGGATTTCTCTAACAAACAGTACAAACCACACACACACACACACACACACACACACACACACACACACACATACAAGCTGAAACACGCTGAGAGGGAGTCTCTCTTTACCTTAAAGAAAGAATTAACAGAGAATAAAGAAGCAAAGGGTACTTTTACTAAGTATAAATAGAAGAAAGTATCTAAAATAGTTTGTCAGGCCTACTAATTTCTATTTGGAAGAAATGATTGGTTCCTTTAATCTAAATGGTCAAAACTTTTGTTCTAAAAGAGAGAAATGAGGTAAAGACAATGTAGCCTTTGTGTCTAGGGGATTCTTAACAGAAACTGTTCCAGCACAGTGATTTGCTGTCAAGTTTCCTCAATGCCTGGTGAGAATCTCCATTATTAAACTTACTGCTTGTCACTGTCTGGTTCAGTCAAAGCATTTATTCAGCAGTTCTAACACCATTTAGGGATGGCAATGTTCTCCATGAAGAGAGAGAACCGCATTAAGAGTTATCAACCTAGCTTAAGTTCCCAAGACAAACCTTTAAAATGTCATGAGTAAAAATTGAGAGAAAACATTTTTAAATCAATTTATTTGCTTGTCGCCAAAAAATGGGCGACAGTATTATGAAAGCATATTGGAAGTAATTATTGGGAAGGAAGGAAGGAAGGAAGGAAGGAAGGAAGGAAGGAAGGAAGGAAGGAAAGAAGGAAGGAAGGAAGAAAGAAAGAAAAAGACAAAAGGTGTATCCCCCGAATGCAGATGTACACACTAATGCTTCCATAACCCAAATTTGCCAAACAGTTGACCAAGACGAATTTTTTCTTCAAAAGTTCAGAAATGTACAAGAACATAGAAAGCTTTTCCAGCACAAAGAACAACAGAATGCAAGTGAGCTCCCTGTTGTAATGTATGCATCCCAGGCCAGGTCTACAGAAGCATACTCAGGGTATTATAGCCCTAGGGATCAGAGACAGACAGACAGACAGACAGACAGACAGACAGACAAAGAGAGCAGCATGCAGAGGAACCTGGGGAAGTTAGTATGATCAAAATTTATTCTAGAAATATATAAACTCCTCAGAGTATTTGAAGCACATAAGTCTAAAACCTGATGGATAGTAAGCAGAGGGAAGTCTAGGAAACAATATATATAAACATCATAAGAGTGGAAAATGAGATGACTGTTGAGGTCAGAGGAGCAAGGAATTCTTATTAAGTAGAAACATCAAAATTACTTACATACATGACTTATTCTCCCTAAGATATTTTAATGGTTGATCTCTGTATACATCAATATACTACCTGTCCTACAAGGAAGAAATTATTACTAGTCCCACCTTCCCATGAGAAAATTGGGGATTGTAGGAGGTTAATAACTCGCCCTCAGCCAGCAAACAACTAGTGGCTCACCAGTGCAGCTCCTTAACCAAAGGAAAAGCAGCCTGGAAGGCTAGTGCTGTTCCTTAAGCCGAGGGCAAGTAGCCTTGAAGGATTAATAAGCTTTCAACTGAGAAAGCATAAGAAAATGCAGTGTTGGTGTCCCTGGGAACAAACAGGAAGTGCTCATTGAAAACTATCAGAAAATCCTTTGACATTCATGAAATAGTCAAGGACAGTCTTTTCCCAGGAATGGGAAACTGTGGACCAGAAAGATACAGGTTGCCTAATGAAAAAAAAAAAAAAACTAGGTTGCCACAGAAGAGTCAACTGTGAAAACAGAAAATAAAAGGCAGAGCTCAAGCATCAGGAGAGTTTTAGGAAGTATCTCTGTGAAGACAGAGGCTACGACTAGAACAGATTATGCAAATTGACCAGGACAGAGATCTGTGGACTCCTGCCCCCTCCATGACCTTGGTACTGGGGTGCAGGGAAGAGAAATAATTGCCTCTCTGGAAGCCCCAAATAATATCTGAGCAGCTTGTAAGGACCTCACCTCAGTCAACACCAAGAGTCTGGGCAGAGTGATTCCAGGAATCCGAAGTATTGACAATGCTGATTTCTGTATTGCAACAGGGATTTGGAAGGAATGAAAATAGACCCAGGAATGTGGGATGAGGCAAAGAACAAAGAAGCTAGAGCAGAAAGATGGAAAGGTATTCGTGGAGGAAGGTTCTAGAAGATTCAAGATGTGCATCTAAACTAAGCTTGTTAAAGACAGACTTGCTCTTCAGAAGAGGAAGAGAAGTAAATCAAACTCTAAGGGTTGTTTCCTCGCTCAGCACTGCTCTCTTCCAGATGAGTGTGGTGAGGTATGAACTATTCCAAGCAAAACGCTTCTCCATAAGGTCTCTGAATAGTACTGTTGGCTCCTAAGTCAAGAGTGTGTGTGGGGGGTGCGGTGGGAGGGAGGGAGACAGAGAGAGACACCAGCAAGCATGTAGAGGAACCTGGGGAAATTAGTAGGATCAAAATTCATTCAGAAATGTACACTCCTCAGAGTGGGGAAGGAGCTTTATTTGAAGCACATTGGGTCTAAAACCTGATGGACAATAAGCAGAAAGCCTTCAGAGTTTTAGGTTTTCATTTAGCCAGTCTATCCTCTTTGGCTCCTTCATACTCCACACAGGATTTTTTAAGTACTGGGAACAAAGGGGCGGGCATTTCACCAGCTGAAAGTCTGCACAACTGACCTAGTGACCGGCTGACCGTTACACTTGGGGAGGTTTTAATGGGACACAGTGGCCTACGAAGCTGTAAACAGACTCTTGGCATTCCCCCTGGTTTCATGGGGTTCTAAGATAAAGAGGCACCAAGCAAGAATTGATGTATATATTCTCAACCAGGACCAATAGGGCTTTATTCATTCAAACCCCTATTCTCCTTTATTACAAAACCTAATTCGGTCCTAGACAAACTTCCCTGTAGTCATTTGCCATTTGATTGCTCAGTCCCTTTATATTCTGTTATACTGTATTGAAAGTGTTTGCAGTCAAATGGACCTGAGTAACGCCCTAAAGCCCTCCTTCAATATTTATTCAAATATATCTGATGTCTGCAGAACAAAGGTTTTGTTTTGTGTTTGTTTTATGATAGTTACTGTTCAATGGGAGCTTGATAAGTACTATAAAGTCACTGTACATAGGAACATGAAACTCTGACTATAAAATTCTAAGATGAAAAGAATCAATATGATGATGTTTACCAGCTAAATTCTGTAACTCCTCCTTTCACATAGTGGTAGAAAAATAAGTGTGCTAAGCTACACTAGAGATTTCCATTCCAGTAAATGAAACATGACTAAGTCCCATGGCAGCAAACTGTCACCGTGATCCATGGTGACATTAACAATAAGCATACAGACATCCTGCAGACAATGTCATGATTTCCCCACTTTCAGTAACTGTGTGCACGATAGACAGGTCAGTTTTCAAACTGTACCTCCTCTAACTGATCCTACATGTCTTTACCCATGAGAGCCTGAGCTGGTTATTGTGCTGTTGCTATGAACCTAACAGGTGAGGTTCTCTTGGAATGCAAAGGTTGCCTGACTACAGGTACTACGCAGAGCCCCCCAGGAAAACATCCTGCCGCATGCCGCAAGCACTCATGAATTATGCATTTTCATCCATCGTAAGATTTGTTTTTAGAGTCCACCGTGGTCTCTGGTTGTTATTTATTTGCACTTAACGGGTGGTCCCTTCAAAAGCACTGGCAGCAGCATCCTCACACAGGATTCTCTATGAATCACCTGCGCTTTCCAGTCAATATGGTAAGTGAACCGCAACCAACTACCTCAGGAAATGGAAGCTGCTGAGATCATTTCTAAGCCACATTTCCCTTCCAAAGACTCAGGAAAGTAATACACGCCTTATTACCACAACGAATTTAGAACTCTCAAAGAGAATCCAAAATAAAGTGTGGGGGGAAATAACTGATAGCAGCTGGGGTATATTTTTTTGCTGTTTAATAGTGGACTAGACAGGGTGCAATGGGCTTCAAGCCATGACAGTTTCTCTTCCTTGTAGCTGCCTGACAAAGAAAGAAGGTCCACAGACACTAGGAATAGCTACAACTTATTTCCAGGCATGCCTAACCCCAAATATAAACAGATGAGTCACACATTTTATGACTGCCTAAACTTGCACTAGGTTTTTATTTTAATGTATTCTTTTTTCTACAATCAACAAATATAGTATGTCCAGCCTTAAAATCACTTTTCTAGTTTTAATCATTGTCACACACACACACAAAAATTCTAGAATCCTTTATACCTATCCTTATTCAACTAAACAAAGAATGTGCTTTTCCTTGGTGTCTTGCTTAACACAAAGAAGTGCTCAATGAGCATTTCCTACGTTAATAAAGGAATGAAAACGTCACTAGGCAAATGGTACATGGTAGGTCTACATCTAGGAAACTGCAAAGCTGAGTTCAGACTACACAGTACAACATCAGTGCCCTGGTCATTCGGTTCCTCCTGACAGTTGATATGCCACCCTAGGATTTCTCCCTCCGTGAGCCTCCCTCCATGAGCCTCCCTCCGTGAGCCTCCTTCCGTGAGCTCATTCTCCTCCACAGGAGGAGTTTTACCTTCCTCAGGTCTGAGCCTCCAAGCTACCTAATGAGACACTCAAGGAAGAAATGCTCCAGCGTGCTGTGAGATTTCAACAGAAATGACGCTATCGCTTCTCGCCCAGGAAATCCCGATGGAGATCCTTTGGTCCTGAGCACAGCACATATTTGACACCCAGTACCACTTTCTGAGTGGATGAATGGGAATGGATTCTAACCTGAATTCAATATTAGACTATCCCCTTCGAACTCTCTTGCTTTGCTAACCACTTTAACAGGAACTGTCCAACAATTCTGAGATTGGCGTACCCCACAATCACTGAAGAGCTTGTAAGAACAAAGGAGGGTGGTGGCGTCACAGGCACTTCTCAGGAGAATATCTAAGACGGCCTGACCGAGCTCCTAAGAATCTATTTCTTCATCAGTATACCATATAGAAACCCAGCACGTGGTCAAGGGTACATACTGAGCCGTCCCCACGTGAAGTGTAAGAGGCCTAAGGCTCCTGTGTCAACTCTGCTTCCTGAAGCATGAAAAGAGAACTTAGTAAGATTGCTGTAGCCATAAAGAAAATTAAAAGTAAATAAGGAAAACAGAAAGCCAGGAATCCTAGCCTTGTCTAGCCTGGAAATGATGAGGTTACATAGAACGTAGGGGTCTCGGTCCCACGGAGACATCATCGGTTCACAGGACACAGTGCCTAGACTGCCTTTGAGTTCTTTTGGCAAGCAGAGCTACATATTACAGTTACTAGTCCAAAACTTCTCCAGCAAGCAACACCCCCTCATCCCCCGCTCACCTCTTCTCTCTTGCAAAACTCCTCAGCGAGTGCCAGAGAACAAGATGCAGCAGCCTTTGCTGAGAAATGCCCCTGACAACGGTGCAGAAGAAACCCCTGCACGCACGCACGCACGCACGCACCAGGATTTAGGCAGGCTGTAGTCCAGCCGCCACGCCCACCCCAGGAACTTTGTACTTAATGGTGGAGAACACCGGACAGGACAGGTGCTTTTTGGTTTTGAACGCTCTCTCATTACATAAGGCTAGGCTTGATTGTTGTTCAAGATCTGCAGCCGGAACTAAGAGACAATACTGTTCTCAGAGGCATCCACTTTATGTAATTAGAGTTCGTGTTTCAGAAAACGGGTTTTTCTCTTTGGGTTCAAATAGAACCTTAATGGCTTGAACTCTGACCCACTATACTCAGTAGAGGGGGAAAAAAGGCATGTGGGGTTTGACATCTGCAGATCTCGACGAGCTATAGGGCCTCTGCAAAGCCAAGCTTGCCTGAAGAAGAGGGTCAGCAGGTCATTACTGCATTCTACGTAGGAAAGGGATGAAACCATCTCTTGACACACACGGTAGGTCTCCACTCCATTTTTGTTTACACTCTCCTACCTGAAACAAAGTCTCTCCAGTATTTACATGTAACCGAGTCAACCTGAAACTCAAGTTACCCTAAAAACCCAGCATGAAATAGCAATCAGACAATTGCCATGTTCACAATGGAGAAACAAGAAGACATTGACTCAATTATCATAAAATAATCAGCTTTCTGAATGCTATGATCCTAGGTCAGACACGGCAAAAAACGCAGACTACAGTGTACGATAGGATTCTAAGGGCAGGCAATGTAAACAAATCTTACAATGATGAAAACAGACAGTCCACACCAGTAGAGAATGAATAAAACCCAGAACACCAAATGGCTGAGTCCAGCAGACTTAGGAAAATTCCCCCACGGAACTAGCAAGAGCAGAGATCCCATTTAATGTACCCTTAGAAGCCAGTGTACTTTCCAAATGTTCTCCATCTTTCTTACTTTAGGCTAGATGAGGAGGCTGTGGCAAAGAGCATGGAGCTAAACACCGTATTCTCTTCTGCTCAATTCACCTGCTAGGAGGTTGAGTCACAGTTTTCAAGTCAAACTATTTTTTCCACAAAAATATTTTATTTTCCATCCAAGGGTGTAAAGCCATATGCTCAAGCTCAACGTCTGAAAAGAACCGACAAAAACATGTCATCAACCTGAGCAGGATCCAGGACAAATCTCAGGCATCACGATTTTGCTCTTACAGCTTTAGAAAAAGCAAGGGAACCAACTGAGCTTGGAGGCCACATGTCTGCCATGATGGCGTTCAACCTCCTGGATCCTAAAGGTCAACATTGTTAGCATTCTGTCTAAACTCCACCCCAAAATTACCTGGCAACAGCCAGGTATGCTCCTCCCCACAGTTACCTGGCAATAGCCAGGTTGGCCTGACCCACTATAAAAGGGGCTGCCTGTCCCCTCCTCCCCCTCCTGCCTCTCCCTCTTGCTCCCCCTCTCCTTCCATTTCCTTCCCTCCTTTTTCCATGTGCTCATGGCCATGGCCAGCCTCTGCTTCTCTCCTCTCTCTGCCTTTCTCAGCCTCTGCTACCTTCTTAACTCCCCTCTCCATGCCCTGAATAAACTCTATTCTATACTATACCATTGTATGGCTGGTCCCTCAGGGTGAAGGGATGTCTTGGCATGGGCCCACTGAGGCAACCCCTTCCCCTACACCTCACCACACTCCCATAGAACATATCTTATACCTCTTTATACTTTTATAAACACATCAAACAGAACATGGACTCACCACAACAATGACAGTGTTCAGGCTGAATAGGTCACTTTTAACTGCCCAGGGTTGGCTATTGCAATTGCAGGATAAATGTCTAGAATTGCACCTCTTACTTAGCTCAATACCTTGGTCTTCATAAAAATGCGTAATACTAATATGTGTGTCTAATGAGAATGACTAATAGGCTCAAATCCACCTACTAACTCGTTTCAGAAATGATGCAAACATCTCGACTCCCATCTGTTACCCACGGGAAAATAAGATCAACTCCAACTTCCCCTAGACACTTACTGCCTATGTCACAGAAAAACTCTGCCTTTCGAAAGGGCCAAAGGGAACACCAAAAAGGTCAGCCTAAGAGTTAAAGTCAGGTAAAGCTGCTTAAACAATTTTAACAAATCAACTATGGGTAGAAAATCAAATTATTTTGCAAGAACTAGAGCAGAAAATTACATAGTGAAGGTTTCCTCATTCTCTCTTTAAAATGGTGAGACACAGACCAAGGCGTGAGCTGCTAAGAAATGGGGTATAACAGGGTAAGGGGGAAAGTATGCAAACACCAGACAAAATAGAAATAATTAAATCTCAGATGCAAGCGACAGTGCATCTGCAGATTCATTTGGTCAGGCACGCATTTTTTCTAATAGTTGGATAAACTAGGCTCCTCTCCTAGGCACTCAACCATGTCTCCTACATGTGGCTGTGGCACACAACCAGTCTTACACAGTTACAAATGCCTACCTGTACTCTACTGCCATGGGTGGTGGGACACAAACTAAACTAGCTGATTGGCCCAGGGCAGCCAATGAAGGTCAAGAGAGTCAATACAGAGAGCAGCCACAGACTGACACAGGGACCAGAGATTTCATACACCTCTCAGATGCTGAGGTAAGCGTAGATGCGAGCTTGAAAGGGGTACTAATCTATGACTCACATCCCTGTTTTAAGGGGGAAAACCCTAGCGAACTTCTTGTAGCATTAAGTGGGTAGAATGTTTTACTGTGTCATTAACATGAGGCAAGAGGACTTAAAATAGATCTGGTTGAACCAAATCCCTTAGAACAGAACCCCCAGCTCTTTGTGATGCAGAACCTGTCCCTCACATCTCTGCACACACAGGATCTCCTCTACAAAACTCAGCTTCTTCACCTCAAAAACCCATGGATCAAAAACACAGATGTAATAAAGGTGGAGTTTCTGTCTGACTTAGTTACATGTGAATACAACAGAGACTGTTGCGTGTGTGTGTGTGTGTGTGTGTGTGTGTGTGTGTGTGTGTGTGAAGAGCTGATTTCCTTCCCTTTCCTGCAGCTTATCACCTTGAAAGTTCTGTCTACCTATTTTGAAAATGGACTTAACAACATTGCTGCTGCCGGGCGGTGGTGGCGCACGCCTTTAATCCCAGCACTTGGGAGGCAGAGGCAGGCGGATTTCTGAGTTTGAGGCCAGCCTGGTCTACAGAGTGAGTTCCAGGACAGCCAGGGCTACACAGAGAAACACAAATCTGCATCTTCAATGAGCTGAAACAACCAAGAAGAAGCAAATGGTAAACTGAAAGTGCCCATGACCAAGCCTAAGCAAGGGAACATCTACCAAGATAGTGATCAGAACCAGAATCCTACTTCCTTTGGCGCCAACTGAATTAGGCCGTCCTGGGGGATAGGTATCAAGATACTCGGGACTGAGGGCACTAAAGATCTGCTCCCTTCATTTGGCAAGCTCCATTTCCATTTATTTCCCCACAATAGCATAACTTGTTCTTTATGGGCTGAATAACACTCAATGGTGTGTGTGTGTGTGTGTGTGTGTGTGTGCATTAAGTTATGTCTGATTGCATAACTTGGAACAGTACTGTCAAAAACATGGAGGTAGAAGTATCTTTGGGGTATGTGGTCTTAGAGGCCTTTTGATATATTTTCATATGTAGTAAGAATAAAACCACATGATAATTACAGTTTTGATTTATTATTACTGTATGTGTGTACGTGTTGTGAACGCAGGTAGTGTGTGTCCACTCTGCCTTCTGAGGGTACATTAAATAAAATGCTCCTCTTGTTTGTACCCTGGAGGTATTCTCCTGAATCTGCTGGACCCCGCCATTTGGTGTTCTGGGTTTTATTTGTCCTTTGCTGGTACAGACTGTCTGTTTTCATTACTGTAAGATTTATTGTGAAAGAACACTGTTCAGGAATCAGTGCTCTCCTTTCCTGGTCCCGAGGTTGAACCGATAGGCCTGTGTGGTGAACACTCTTAGCTACTAGGCCCTATTTCCAGCCCCGCTTTTTTCAGGGATTTCCACAGGGATTTCCACAGTGGCCGGACTTCTTTCCATTTTAGCGTACTCTCAATAA
>JADRCD010237755.1:8229-22488 GCA_019843815.1 Montemys delectorum | reverse complement strand
CTCCATTTGTGTTTATCTGGTAGACTTCTTTCTGTTTGATTGGCAATGTGGGTACCATGCTATCCAAAAACACCCAATCTCTCATGTCCTGCTAGAGCTGGGGAAATGTTTTTTTTTTTTCCCATGGCAATCTCTATTTCTCACATGGTCTGCTTCCTACCAATTTGTTGGTAGCCTCTACCAGAATAACCTATAAATCCTTGTGCTCTAAGTTCTTAGTATAAGGCCTGGTGCAGGTGGTCACTTGACATGTGAGTATGGACTGAGTGTGTGTGTGTGTGTGTGTGTGTGTGTGTGTGTGTGTGTCTGCCTGCCTGCCTGCCTGCCTGCCTGTCTGTCTGTCTGTCTGTGTAGGGGGTGACTCTTCTGATTAGCCTCTAGTCCTGAGATTGCCTCTGCTGTTGAAAGCAGTGCTTTGCCATGGGTCCTCATATAGCTCAGAAAAGCTTCAGCTGGAATCCTCTCAGGCCCGAGGGCTGTCTATTTCTGTGACCTTTCAATTTATCCTGAATACATGGGAACACTAGAGAAAGGTTCTGAGAGTAAATATACACCAATTGTTGAATATAATCCAATAAAACAGAACTCAAACGCCACTTCCATGCTGCCCAACTCTCTTCCCCTGGGGCAGCCTTCTATTAAACTCTCTGTGGCTGAGCAATGTATATTCTGAACATGCCCACAAGCACCTACCCTTGTGAACAGCAATCACATCAAGAAATAAAGTATTTGCAGCAGCACAAAGCCCCTCTGCATTTTTCCTTCTAGTCACTAACTCAATCACCTTTGCCAAACACAACCTCCACTCTGACTCTAAACTATATACTTGTGGATGGTCCAAAAGTCCAGTGCTGGGAGCATGGTTCAGCTCCCATGAAGATGAACTGACATGTAGTCAATACTCAGGAAATGCCTGCTACTACCTATTACTACTGACAATTAAAGATGGCTCCTATATTTTACTCAACTAATACTCAACTGAGTATTGACCACATGTCAGTTCATCTTCAATGGCATGAACTCATTTAATTCCTATAGAACTGCCTAAGAAGACATCTCCATTTTACAGAAGAGAAAAGGATGAAGCTCTCACCCATCAGCCAAGGTCAGGACTTACCCTCGGACACTCTGGCTTTGGCTCCAAGCTCTTACTCTGCTGTAGTTTTAAACAACACACTTCTTTCTCTCTTCATTGTCTTTTTCCAGTACCTCAGAGAATAATTCCAGTTATAAGCCTCTCTTGAACAACTGCAGGTAAAGTAAGTGTGCTCTTAGAAAATCCATTTGCTTCACCTCTTCGTGATTTTAAACTAAATATTAGTTAAAAATGACAGTGATATATGAGACTAATGCTTCCATTATGAAAATTACTCTAAAACTTTTGCACAATCCTACATGTAGTAACGTGCATTTATTTTGTCCTGTTTCTAGCTTATAATTTATTGTAAAAGCATATTGAATCTACTCTGGGCTCTGTAAGCTTTCTAGCGATATTTGAAAGTAAGTGATACAAACCTAACCTGACCTTATTCATTCATATTTGGTGCCCCCAAATGGGAGAGGCTCTGATGGAAATGTTCTAGCTTAGAGAACAACCTAGCTCCCAGTACTGTTAATATTTCTCAGAGATCATATATGAAAATCGATACTGCAACACGACTTGGAAGAATGGCAACCAACACTCTACATGCCTGTGTGCCCAATTCCCCCAGCAGGCTTACCAGCTATGGCCTCCTCCATCCTTCCTTCATGTGGCTTCATACAAGCAGTGCTTTGATCCTTCCTATTGAGGTTCAGATTACCCAACATTTCTTTGCTTCAGTCTCACAACCAGGGCTTGTCCTAGCCACCAAAGCTTAGGCCCAACTCTTTCTAATTTTCCCACCCTCATCTGCCCTTGCTGGGATGTTGGGATGTCATCATGACCATGACCCGGTCTTAGGAGGCAGGTGCTGCAAAGGAGGCCTGCTGTGCAGATCAAGTGTCTTGACTTTGGACTCTGAGACTTGTGTGTGGTATGGGTAACTTCCGTAGTCTTGTTGAGTCTTAGTTTTCACATCTGTGAAAATAAAGCTGATGGTGACTTGTCAGGATGTCAGATTTAAATTAGACAATGTTATGGCACACTATAGACTTCTGCCAAGTTAGAAAGTGGGGGTCTCATTCAATGAGGGAATGGGTGTGGGAAATTCTGCCTGTAGGAAACCAAAGTTAATGGAATTCTAAAAAATAAAAGATATAATTACTGGCCAAAGGCATGTGTGCATGGTTGGAAAGCAGATGTTACTAGCCAAGGCGAGGAAAGGCAATGAGAAAAATAAATAATCTCTAATCAAAGCAGCTGAACCCAGGGCTGTGGGTTGGAGGTTAAGAGTGTAAAGCAAAGAGCATAGATGGGTTTGGAGAAACAACTAGAACTCTGAAATGTGGGAGTTAGAGAGGCTGGAAATCCTCATCAAGTGTTACTTATGATAGAACAGTTTACATGTTTATTTGGAATCATGAGACAGCAGAGTTAGAGGAAGTTTGGAAATTACTTTATTTTACTGATAGAAGGAATGAAAAATTGGAAGCCCATAGAAGTTCAGTTGTCCCTATTGCCCCTGTTCGTTAGCAGCAGTGCATGAGCCATCGATTCTTGATTCCTCACATAGTGGACAGGTCCTGCCTGGTCCAGATGTCGCTACCATCCTCACTCAAACTCTTTGCACTCCCAGAGTAAACATGTAGTTTCCCAAGAATCCTGCCAACCTACATTCTGTATTCTTCTTTTTGTGTCTCTTCTATTATTATTAGAATAGTATCTTAGTGTTGATTTTAAAAGTCAAATCATGCCAGTGGACTTACGATGCAGCAAAGCTGTGCAGATACTTTCCAGAGCAGGAAGCAGCTGTAGTTTTCTGATGCTTTGTCCATTTCATCCCAGGATGGGATGACCTGGGAGAAGCTGGTATGTGTACCTAGATCCGAATGGCAGCATAGAATTATAGTACATCATCCCTTGGACTGGATTTCTGGTGCTCAAAGCCTGGCCATGCCCTTTCTAGCCAGGTGATACCCATCCTTTGTATGGTGGGCTCTCTGTATTGTGCAAGGTGCTTCAAAACAGCCTTCCAGGAATACTGAGGCTGCAGCAGGGAGGAAGTAAGATGTGATCATAGAGAAAGATCCTCTTGACTGGATAAGTGGAGAGAGTGGTTTGTTTCAATGTGGGGTCAACTTCTAGCATTACCAGTGTTCTGGCAGGGATGGTTTAGAGGAGCCAGTTTAACTCCTTTGAACCTCAGTGTTGTGGTTGAATATGATGTGATAGCAAGTGGTTCTTTCTCTGAGACACTCTGAGACTGAATAAGACAAATGAATGAGAGGAGCCAGTGGCAAGGGAGTCCAAAATAAGGTGAAGAGACTAGAAAGGGAGCTATCCATAGCCAGCTTTTGAGAAATTCCTAGAAGATATAAAACAGATGGGATCAGATTGCAGAAACATAGGGGCAGGAAAAAGCCATATCTCCAAACACAGATGATACAAAAACACTGTAGAAGTGATAGAAATTCCAGAAATATTTTAATCATAGACTTCAAATAGGGAGAGCAGGGAAGGGCTTTTGGGGGTGAACTTTAGGCTAATCACCAAAGCTTTGTATTCTGGGCATTTTGAACCTGCCAGTTCCATCTCGAGCACAGAGCTTGGTCGTGGTTAGAATCAGAAAGAAACCCACAGAGAAAGAAGCATCCCAGAGAGGCAGAGCAGAGCTAGGAGGAAGTCCAGACTGCCAGAGGGACAGGAAGGAAAGAAATAAAGAATGAAGAAGAGATGAAAGGAGGCTCTGGCTGTGAATTTTGTCCCCAGAACAAATTCTAAGTACATCTGAGGCGCGGAGTCCTGACCCAGCAACCTGGTGAGCAGCTGGGTCAGAAGGGGGCCCAGGGGCTTCAGATGACTTACAACCTCTGTGAGAAGCAGGAAGCTTCTTTTTGGGGGGGGGGGGGGTCAGCTACTTGTTTGTACATCCTGTCATCTCTACCCTCAATTCACCCCAGACAGCTGGAGTCAGTACTTCATAGACTCAAGCAAACAGGAGTTTCAAAATCAAGTGCAAATAATAGTTGAGAATGCCCAAGCAGTCGAGAAGTACATCATTAAAAAAGATCTAGTCAGAAATTATATTAGTTTAGGAAAATGTCAGAAATTCTATTAATTTAGGAAAATAGCAAAAATCAACAAATAAAATTAGCATCTGTAGAATGGAGAAATAACTTTAAGATAATTGCAATTAAAATTCAGCTTTTAAAGGGCTAGGACACTATTAGTCAAGAGCAAATTATGAGAAAAAGGATCCTAATAAGGAGTCCATGATCACCAAATGCTTTTGGACTTTTCATAGGTGTTTCAAACAGCAGAATGGACACTGATAAAGGATAAAATCACAGGACTTGAGAGATGGCTCAGTGGTTAACAGAACTTGTTGCTCTTGAAGAGAACCAGAGTTTGTTTTCCAGTACCCACAACAGGGAGTCACAGTTGCATGTAACTCCAGCTCCAGGGAACCCAACACCTTCTTCTGACTCATCTGCACGTACTGCATACACTGAACATACCACACCCACCCACACCTATGCATACTCACACATAAATAAAAGTAAGTAAATTAAAAAAAATAATAAGCTCACACAGTGGAGAATGAGAGGGGGAAAAAAGAAAAAGAGAGGGGCATAGGGATATAGAAGAGAAGAAGTGAAGTATGAAGAACTATAGTAACCACTAAGTTTTCAGAATGAAACAGACCAGACATAAAACAAAGATAACTGAAAACATTAGTATTGTTGAAATAGAACCACAGGAACAAAAGAAAATGCCAGAGGTGTTCAGAAAGAACAAGTTACTCACGAGGAACAAGAACTGCTTCTTTGGCATTCCTGGAAGCTCAAAATCAGGGAAAGGGTAGTTTTGGTTTTTAAGGGAAGTTACAGTTCTATACTGTGTTGGTGCCCATACCATCTGCATCATCCCTTGGCCCGCCTCTGAAGATGTTTCCCTATCAGATCACTTGTCTTTTGGTCACAACGTCCCTCGCCTGTCTTTCTCTCAAATTGTTTATCTTTCTCCAGGCTCTCAGATCTTCTCTGATGACTGTCCTAGAGCCTGGAGTTGGAGCAGTTCCTGATTCTGTGGACACTCTACCAATTCAGCCAATGGGTGACAGAAACTATGCAATACTTAGTTTGGGTTCCTGGGCTTTCCCACATCTTGCTGGTAACTCCTGGAGATCATGCTACATTCGGTTCTAGAGGAGTTCTCAACCTGTTATAACTTTCTCAAAAACACACTGAGAAACCGGGCCCTCATTCTGGATTCTTGGGTCTTTCAAACCCACTTCTCAAGGATGACTTCTAGAGGGACTCAAACATGGAGTTCTTCCACTTAGCTACGTTTAATTGTAAGAACAATGCTCAGACATGCACAGACATGTTCAGACATGCTAGGACTGGATTCTCTTCTCACACATGGATAAACTCTGTTCCATCATGCCCACAGATTGAATAAGCCCTGCCCTTACATACCCTGGCACCATTCAGAGAAGAGGAAGAGGGAGGGAGGAAGGATATGGTGATTTGAGTATGCTTGACCCAGGGAGTGGCACTATTAGGAGGTATGGCCTTGTTGGAGCAGGTGTGACCTTGTTGGAGGAAGTGTGCCACTGTAGGAGTAGCCTTTGCTACCCTTCTCCTAGCTGCCCGGAAGACAGCGATCTTTTCCTGTTCTCCTTCTGAAGAAGATGTAGACCTCAGCTTCTCCAGTGTCATGCCTGGATGCTGCCAGGCTTCCTGTCTTGATGATAATGGACTGAACCTCTGAACCTGTAAAGCCAGCCCCAGTTAAATGTCTTCCTTTATAGGAGTTGCCTCGGTTGTGGTGTCTGTTCACAGCAATGGAAAACCCTAACTAAGACAAAGTGTTAGATGGAGCTTATACCTCTGACACTGACTCATTCACAGCTCGAGACTGTGGCTAGGGGAACAGAGGGTGGGACACACTTTGGTTTCTCCTTAGCTCTCCTACAAATTTCCCCCACCTTGAAGTCAGAAGACTTTGGGAGTGCTAAGGGAATGCTTCTCTAAGGGTTTGCTGTTAGCCTGTTGGCCCCAAAAGGTCTTCATACAGGACTGTGTAAGGCAGCAGTTGTCAACTTGTGGGTCATGACCCCTGGGGGGGATGTTGAATGACCCTTTCATAGTGGTTGCCTAAGACCATCAGATATTTACATTATGATTTATAGCAATAGCAAAATTATAAGTTATGAAGGACCAATGAAAGTAATTTTATGGTTGGGGGTCACCACAACATGAGGAACTGTATTAAGGGGTCACAGCATTAGCAATTTTGAGAACCATTGATTTTAGGCATTGCAGGACATTTAGGATTCCTATTCATTGTCATTAAAGGATGGAAGTACCTCCCAGCCATGGCAACAATGAGAACTCTAGCCATCCCAAGGGAGACAAGATCTCTAGGAGGCTACTGTTAAATGAAATGAAAAGGTTAAATGCTTTTTAACACTTGAGAGGGGTGTGCATAGATTTATACCTATCTGGGTCATTTCCTGCTGCAGGGTGAGTTTTCAACATCTTCCTTTCCACAGTATCATGGCATAATTGAAAGCTGGACAAGCGCTGTGGAATGGAAGAGCGATGGTAGCTGCAGGCATGGGATTAGAGCTGTGAATTCCAAGGAAGGGGATGCTATGACCTGGATGTCTCCCTCCAAACTCATGTGTTGGAAACTGAATCTCTAGTACAGTAGTGTTGGAGGTGGGGTTTGATGGTCGAGGTTGAGGCTTTAGAGCTCGTGGGAGTTCCCTGGCTCTCTTTCCCTCTGCAGTCTTAGCTCACTTAGCTCTTATGCTACCCATCAAATGGTGATGAAAACTCACCGCGTATTGTCACCTCAATTTTAGTCTTCTCTGGAACAGTGTGAAATAAGTTTCTGGTGTTTTGTGGATTGTCCAGTCTCAGTTATAGGTGTACAAAACCAACTAACAGAAGGGAGAGGAATGCCAGGCTGCTTTCCCCTAGGGAGTGAGTCACACTTGGTTTCCACAAAACTATCTGCCTGCTGGCCTGCTGGAGCAAGTGCTGAACGATGCTGGCCTAAAGACCACATATAGGATGCTCCCTCTGATTTTCTGGAGAGGATCCAGAGAGGGCTTACTGCCCAAGATTGGACTCCAGGATTCTCTGAGTCACCAGTGCTCACCCTCATCCTTTTTATGTCCCAAAGCACATAGGTATCATACAAAGTTCAGAGGGCCCAGGACAAAGGCAGGTATAACTGCTTGGCTCTGCCTGCTTATGATGGGCCACCTCCTCCTTTCCTAAGGACTCACGCCTGTAATTTATGGGAATGACAGGTGATCCAGTAACATGGAAAAGAAGGATACAACAAAGAGACAGACTCCTTAACAATCACAATATAGAGAGGAAAATAGGACAAGTGGGATTCCATTCCATGCCAGTGAAAACTAAGGGATTCATCCATCCATCCATCCATCCATCCATCATCCATCCATCCATCCATCCATCATCCATCCATCCATCCATCCATCCATCCATCATCCATCCATCCATCCATCCATCCATCCATCCATCCACCTATCCATCCATCCATCCATCCACCTATCCATCCATCCATCCACCCATCCACCTATCCATCCATCCATCCATCCATCCATCCATCCATCCACCCATCCACCTATCCATCCATCCATCCATCCATCCATCCATCCATCCATCCATCCATCCATCCATCCACTCTTCATGTTTTGTGCTATTCAGCTTGTCACAAGGAGTGTCACCTTACTTCAGCTCTGGAAATATTTATCCTAGACACTATTCTCCCATCTACCAAGCATCATGTGTGACCTCCTCCAGCTGTTACTCTAGGCTTTTCTGGGGCCTTCTGACCCTTTGGAGATGAGCTCTTTCTGAGTATGCGAGCAAGGACAAGGTCCCCATCAGGTATCCTTAGCACTATCTGCATTAGTTGTGACCTCCTCCTGGAATGCCAGTAGATATGGCCTCTGCAGGGTAGCTGCTCTGCCTGGGAGGTGTAGTGGTCTCCGCTTTTCAGCTGTCTTCCCAAAAACACTTTAATTTTGCCCCAGCTCTGCCATACCAGGTCTTAATATTGTAACCGCCACTGATGCTTTCTGAGCCTGACCAATTCCTGGTGGGTGGGCAGGGGACTGATGCTTACTCTAAGTGTAGAGAAGCAAGCTGGAACTGAACTCAAATCTGAGTCCAGCACAATCCCTCCTTTCTAACATGACTGTGGGTAAGTCGCTAAAGACCAGTGGATTGTAGATTCTTCATCAATAGCACATTTTTACACATTTTAAATGAGTTGATGTACCACTATAACAAGACAATCAATAAAAAAAATCATCAGGTAAGTTACAGGATGCCCAGCTAAAGTTTTATTCAGATGAAGAACACACATCTCTCCAGTATAATGATTCCTAAATGTTGCATGAAGCACGCTTACACTAAGCTAATGAGTTACTTATTTGACGTTGAAATGTAACTGGTATTTACATAGGCTTACTCTGAAAACTCTGTCTGTTAAATAGAGCAGGGGCGAAGGTAGCTAGCTCTTGTTAAAAGTTGTGCCATGCCACAGCACTGATCATCTAATTTCATCCTCACATCCGGGCAAGGAAACATTAGCTCTGTTTTTACAGATGTGATAACAAGAACTAAGTGAGATTGAGGAACCTGCCCAACAATGCACACAATCAAACTTCCAAGTCCAGAGTCCAACCAATGTGTATGTTTGATCCCTACAGTGGACTACCTTTGTAGCATCTGCCTATAAACCTGGAGTTCAATTACCATCATGTTCCCTAACACTTAAAAAGGGGGGCAGGATTGCACATTCAGTTCAGTACATGGGCTACAGTGGTTGTGAGGTCCAGTCAGGAGACTGAGGCTACAGCATGTTGTGCAGTCATTTGGTCTTTAGTATAAGGGAGTGCACAGATGTGGCTGGTATGAGATCTACTTACTGGGTACTAAGTAGGCATTGGTCCTCAGGCCAGTGGGTAGAATTGGTTATGTAAACATCTGAGATATTTGTGTGTTTTTTTCTTTCAGGTCTTTAGATCCCAATTCACCCTAGTCATCTCACGTACTGCCTTTGGGCACAAGCTAACAGTATTAAAATTGTTATTTACATACGCTCATCTCTTCTATTAAAGCCCAAGGACTGCACAGCAAGTGTCTAGGGATTACAGGTGCTGATTTGTTTACCCTTGTGTCCTCAACACAGAACAGAGAGCCTGATATGTACCAGATGACCAGTCAGTATTTGCTAAACAAATGAAAGGATTACTGTGGATGGGGCCTGGGATTTGACATTTGTCCTTGGGGAAAATAGAGGAAGAGGAGTCATGTAATAGAGGAAAACAGAGGAAGAGGTAATCATTTTAAAGCAGTAACTGGGCAGCTGAGGACCCCATTCTGTCTTGAATGAGGCTGGGAAATTATAGCTTCCAGCTGTATTCCTTTCCATGAAGCTATAGACAGTGCAGACTACACAAAAAAGGGTGATTTCTCAAGACAGCAGAGGAGAGTACACAGCCAGAAGGGAGAGAGTTTTATCTGGGAGCATCATGGCCGCTGTGCTTTACAAAGGGTTGTGTGTGGTGGCACTCATGAGAGCGGAGAAAAGACAGCTATAACAATTTTTCCTTTACTTAAGGAGATAGAAGGATGAGAGGGGCTTTCTTAATATGAGAGAGAGAGAGACAGAGAGAGAGATACAGAGAGAGAGACAGAGAGAGAGACACACACACAGAGAGAGAGGTAAGTTCACTGTCTTCAGCTAAGCTCATTCCCTTGTCTTCCAGATTTTAATAAAAATGTATTCATGTATTCATTGAACAGATATTTTTTGTTCTTCTCTCATGCAATTATAAGTATTGTACACTATTGTGACACACTGTTTTCCTTGCAGTTGGCATTTGGGATGTTTTCAGTAAGCGATTATTTTAGCTAACTGGAAAGCTAGCCCTTCGATGGTTTCAAAACACAGTCACAAAGTCTTTGATGCTCCGTTCATTCTCTGGTTCTGTGTTGCTTCCATTTTAGTCTGGTTTCTCTGAATATGCAGTACAAGGGGCAGAGATGCCATGTGCCTTAGGATGGACTCAACAGTGGTCATACATCTTCTGTATTGTTGACTGGCATCCTGAACTGACATATGAGAAGTATTGCTGCTCTAGATCTACTGGGCTGGGCATAGGGCTTGAGGTAAATAGTTCTAGTTGAGTTCAGCCTAGCATCTGTATTAGTCCGAGTTTTCTAGAGCAACAGAACTTTTAGAATGAATCTCTCTCTCATTTGTGTGTGTGTGTGTGCATGTGTGTGTGCGCGTGTGTGTGTGTGCGTGTGTGCATGTGTGTGTGTGTATGTGTGTGTGTGTGTGTGTGTGTGTGTGTGTGTGTGTGTGTAGTCCAAGAATAGAGATGTTGTTCAGTCCTCAAGGTTGGATGTCTTCAGTAGACACTGGAATCCCAAAGAAATAGGCTCTAATACCAGTGACTTGATAGCAAGTTGAGAACAACCAGGCAAAGAGCAAAAGCTTTTACTTTCTTTCCTTGTTGCATGCCCTTAAACAGGCTTCCAGAAGAAGGTATGGCTTACATTAAGGTGTGTCGTTCTGCCTCAAGACTCAGATTAAAGGCAGATGTCTTCCCACATCAAGATCTGGATTAGAAGTGGATTTTCATACTTCAAATTAAGCAAAAAAAAAAAAAATCCTCTCTGGTGTGCCTTCCATCTTTGGATTTTGGTTAATTCCAGATATAGTCAAGTTGACAAAGAATAGCTATCACACCACCCATCTACAGCAGTGAGCAAGGCCTGTGAATGGACCAGATCACTTCCTTACCCTCTGATGCTGAGTGTCCTGACTATGTCATATGGAGCTAAAGGATTAACCAGAGAGCCTACTAATTGAAAGCATTACAAATAACAAATTGGAACTTACTTCAAATTATTAAGTTTCAGGAGCTATTGTTGTAGTACAACAGTTGAAGTACTTTGGAATGAGTCCTGGGGTTCCAAACCCTGGAATTCACAAACTCAGGCAGAAAACACTTTATACAGTGACCCATCTCTCCAGTTCTCTAGACCTTTAGCTGATAGATTTAACCTGCTTGTATCTGTAACAATTCTTGATATGTTTGGTTTTTTTCTTATTCTGTGTTGTGCCTTCTTATTATCATGATCTTCACTGGCATCCTGGCTTTGTTTTCTCATTTGATCACCTTTTTTTTCCCCCTAAATTCCTGTCACCCACAAAACCTTTCCAGCTGCATTAATTTGTTTGTTTATTTGTTTTTGTGTGGTGGGTATTTCTAAATTTCAACACACATTTTGACTTAACAAAGCCTTAAAGGTATCAGAGTTTTTGTCTTTTTCCATAAAAAACCCAGCATAGAATGCTGAGCCCATCACCTCATGGTGAGGCTACATACTGTTCAGAACTGTGGTCCACTGGCTTCTAACTTGCCCCATTGCTGTGAGTCTTATTCTTTCATACTGGTAATGCAAATTTGGCTTTATGGCCATGGTTATTGATTCCTTTGCTTACTATTCCTTTTTATGTCCCACTCCTTGCAGATTTAATCTCCTATCCCTTTAGCTTCCCTTCCAGAGAGAGTCTAGAAGGGGAAACCTCTCTAATTTATTCTCATTTATCTCTTCATTTGTGAATGGAAGTTTAAAGACATGCAAGAAGATCCTGATAACAGGGAACTGATTTGATTTTACAGTTAATGTTATAATTTAATGTTATTACAAACTGATATGTCTACAGCTAGCCACGTGGTTTCCTTGTTGGACATAGGGTCACTAATGGACACTTAAACAAAGCCACTGCATAACCACAAACCACTAATCACTCTTCACCTACTATGCTACAACTTCATGAAAGCCACTTACAGCTTATTCTTAATTTAGTCTTCCCTCCCTGTGATTATGGAGATAAGTCATCAGAAAATTATATTAGCTTCTTGTGGATACCCCATCCAGAATAAAGGTCTCAGTTTCTCAGACATTTCTTAAAAATTGCTCAATCCCCACACCTGATTTTTATTATTCTCTTCAAGAAACACACCATTTTCCCCAATTGTTCTTACCTACCATGGCCAATACTTATCTGTTAGTAACAACAATAAACCCAACTTGTTCAAATTCAGACACATTCCTGGGTGTCTTTGGTTGAAGGCCACTGACAAAGTTTAACATGGCCCAAATAATTGGGTGAGAGTTATTTTCTTCTAGCACTTTGAAAGTGATTATCCCATTCAGATTTCTATTGCTGTGGCTAGGAAATGCTGTCAGTGTACAGCTAGCTTGCTCCTGGAGATAACTTCTCTCTTACTAGTCTTAGGATTGTCTTTGCTCTACAATTCCCCGTGATATTTTAGTCTCGAGATTGATTTTTAATTTTGATTGAGATAAATTTTTCTCTTTAAGTCTAAAGTATAAATGTTATTCCATGATGTCTAGAAAATTTTAATCCATGGTCTTTTTAATTCCAACTTTCTGTAGTCATTTTTTTTTCAAATATGATGTTTTGGGGAAATGTATTAGACCCTCTCTTCCCAGCTGTCACCACTTCTAATGTTTCTGCTTATGAGTTTCTCTTGTGCTAGCTTTTTAGATTTGTCTTCCAGATTTCTATGTTCAATTTCCAGCATTTCTATGTTTAATTTGTTACTTAAAATACTAGTTTAAATAATATTAATTTATAGGAGTTATCTTAATTTTTTCTAAGATATTTTAACATCTTTTTAAAAATCTCTACTTAAGAGTTATTTTATGTCTCTGATTATTTTGGACAAACTTATTCTATGGGTAAATGGCCAACCACATCGGGGAACAGAGACTTAAAATGTATTTAATATGGTCACACTGTTTTATAAATGGAGACTCAGTTCACAATTATTTTATCTGGATGTTAGTAGCTCATCTAGTTCTGCTGTGGTTTCATTTCTTCTGATTCTTGACAACTGTGGCTTGAGCCCTGTGTGAGCTCATGTTTGGTGGACTTAGATGCTGATCTTGACAGCACCTTCCTTGCAATGTGAACTTGGCTTCTGCAGCCTGAGGGTATCTCCCTCCCTGTAAACACTTAGAGAAGAAAACATTCAAATACCCTCCAGTGCAGGCTTTTGAGTCACCAGTCTGCTCAGGTTTGACTTGTCTCATAATCCTTAGAGGAAAGTGTATCTTTTCAAGGTTATAATGTCAGGTTGGCCATTACTTATGCACTTGGGTCTTGTCCTATTGTCATTTGAAAATCACTCCATTGTCTTCAAACTCTTATTATATCTGGAGCAAAATCAGATGTCTATCTCACTGTTTTTTTTTTTTTTTTTAACAGCATTTTTTTTTTCTACTCCTTCTTATTTTTTTTTTCACCCCTCATTTTTTCTCTCCTCCTTCCCTCTTTGCTTGTTCCCTCCTTTCCTCTTCACCACTTTCCCTCCCTTCATTCATTCATTTTTTCAAAAGTATGATATGTTTTATCTGAATGTAATTTTCATTCTCATTTTTATGTATAACTTGGCTTTTTTCTACTATGCTAAATAGTAAATGACTCATGTACTTAGAATTAGAGTATTCATTTGCTCTTTATTTTAAACATTTATATGCCTTTATATATTATAATATATAATATGTATAATATAATATATACTTTAATATATTATGTATATAAAATTTTAGTAGTATGCATTTTTCAAAGATATTCTAGACTTTAGAGAAGAGCATGACATGCATAATGTTGGCTCATAGCAAGACTCCGTTAATATTAGAAGGCATGGAATTCAGTTTTTTTTCTTTCCCCACCATTAGTATACAATTTGAACATACATGTAGTGAGATGTATGGATTGCTCTGTAGTACATTGATGTCAACTTACTATTGCCTTGGCACACAAGAGAACATTCTGGATCACACAGGTTGAAGGCCATTTGAAGATGCTTCACGTCTTACAATAATTACCTTTACTCTGAGAATGGCTTGAAAAAATAAAGAGCAGGCCTCCAGAGGTCGTGTCTATCATATGTGGTTCTAGATGATCTTATTTCTGTTTTCCAGATGAGACCAGTATCTAGTAACAGAAAGAGAACTGAAAGAAAAAGAAATGTCTGTATGCAAAAAATAAATAAATAAATAAATAAATAAAAA
>JADRCD010237754.1:12620-28225 GCA_019843815.1 Montemys delectorum | reverse complement strand
GCTCCTCACAGACCAGGGCTCCTCACAGACCAGGGCTCCTCACAGACTAGGGCTCCTCATACCCAGCATAAATCAACTTGGAAGTTGATGGTTCTGCTTGAGTTTTCCATTGAGCTTTATTTAATAAGTTCCTACCTGAGGGTCCCACAGGGGCCATTATTAAATTACAAGATTTAAAAAAAAAAAAAAGTGACCTGGGCTAGAAATGGTTTACCTTCAGCTGTTCTCATGAACAAAATTTTTAACACTCTTGCCAGCTTGCTGTTTTTCTCTCTTCACATTATAGAGCCAGAGGCCCAGCCTAACTCAGGACAGCAGATTTGGAGGACAATCTTGAACCTGAGACAAGGGTATGTGTCCTCACTCTCAGAGTATACCTTTAACAAACATGAATAGCACATGACAATTTACAGATACATTATGTATTTTATACAGATAGAATACATGCCTATTATTTTTTATAAAACATATTTTATAGCATGTAGAAATCTTATTCTAAGAATGTTACTTTTTAGAAATTATATATCCTGCGGCAGGCACACTTTGCTAATCTTAATAATTCAGTAGTGAATAAAAGGTCACCCTAGCTAATTATAATTCTAAGAGAGTCAATCACATATCCGTCAATTACAGCATGGCAAACTAATGGAATGGATTTCAGCATGCAAGAGACAAAAGATGATACAAAAGGAGTCAAGAAAGACAACTATTCAATTCCAGGAAATTTCAGCTGTCCACCATTCACACTGGCAATGAGCAAATGACACCTGATATTGGTTGAGGAAAAGAAAAAAAAATCTAAGCTATAATGATATAATAGAAGTAAGTAGGAAAATCAAAGATTTACACTAGGATTATAATCTCTCTAATCTCACTAGTGAATCTCTATAAAGAAACTTTGCAAAAAAAAAAAAAAAGAAAGAAACTTTGCTTCTTCATATTCTATCATGTGTCTGTCTGTTCCTCCATCTAGCCACTGATCATCTATATACATATTTATTTTTCTTCATCCATCCAACCATTCATCCATCCATTCATCTACCTATTTCCTGTGTCTGTGCATGTATGTGTGTGTGTGTGTGTGTGTGTGTGTGTGTGCGTGTGCGTGTGTGTGTGTGTGTGTGTGTGTGTGTGTGTGTATCTCTTTGGGAGAGCAGAAGATTAGCATTGGGAGCAGCCACAGACAGAACAGCATCTTCAACAACAGCAGAGATTCAGAGCTACCTGCCAGGTTCAAATCCCACCTCTGCCTTCATACAACAGGATGTATATGAAATGAGTTCATAAAAGCAAAGATCTCAGGTGGTGTCCACTGAAAATGAGTTGTGGTCCTTGTTACTGGGTCCTTTTTTCTAGGGTGCATGGTCTGTACTTCCTCAGGAATACTCCGTGCTGTTCCAGCCATCTAGAGTCTTGATTCTTTTGGTTCCTCCTGATCCTTCCTCTCCTCTTTTTGCTTCTTCTCTCCTAATGTTTCAGATAAAGTGTCTCAGCCTAGACCTGAAGATCATGAAAATTATGGTGGAGACCCCCAGAGCCCTCATAAGCTGCACATTGTCACAAGAATAAGAAGTACAAAGAGGCGCCCATACTGGGAAAAAGATACCATCAAGATGCTCGGGCTACAGACGGCACACAGCCCTCAAATTCACAAGAACATCCCGTCAGTGAATGCAAAGTTGAAAGATGTTAAACACCTGATATGCATCCAGCCCCTGAAACTGCCACAGGGACTTCCCACAGAAGAGACCATGTCCAGCACGCGCCTCAAGAGCACTGGGGAGTTGGTCGTGCGGTGGCATCTGAAGCCTGTGGAGCAGGAAGCGAAGTCCTGATGCCACACAGCTTCAGCTCACAGATGCACTTGCTGAGGAAACCTTTCTCATTAAAGTGTATGCTCATTGAGTCAAAAAAAAAAAAATGCACTGGACTAGATCTCCTCCATTCTCCTATCTTAGGATGCTCTTCCACTGTATCCCTAACTGCTAGCAAGTTTTGATTGCTACTTCACCCTTGGGGCTGGCCCAAAGCTATGGCCTTTAAGGATTTCATGCTCACTGGACAGACATGTTCCTTTATCAAATCTCACTGACTACAATATAGACACATTACTCTTCCATTTTTATATGTGATACATAAAGGAATAATGAAACCATAAAGAAAAGATTCCAGGATCACATAATTAACAAAGCAAAATCCAGGATTTGAACAACAATCTGTTAAAAATTATCTCTTAAAAAAATCAATCTTTACAACCACATATAGTGAGTGAGAGAGAGAGAAACAGAGATAGACAGGAGAGAGAGAGAGAGAGAGAGAGAGAGAGAGAGAGAGAGAGAGAGAGAACACAAGCATGTGTGCACAAAACCATGGGTTGCACTACACATGTGTGAGTTAGATGACAACCTTGGATGTTGGTCTTCATCTTCTACCTTGCTGGAGACAAGGCCTATTCCCATTCACTGTGCTTTGTGCCAGGACACCTAGCATGGCAGCATCCCCAATTTCTGTCTTCCATCCTACCTTAGAAACACTAACTAGTAATAGAGATAGACACAACCACAGCTTTATTTATGTGTATCAGCATTAGGAACTCAAGTCCTAGTACTTTCACAGGAAGCACATCACTTACTGAGCCATGTCCCCAGTTCATAAATCTATTTTAATCCCTAACTTTGTCCTATGTGAACCTTTGCACAGAGATTTGGCATACTGTGGAAAGGGTGAGAGAGTTGTGTACAGAAAGCCCATCAGCATTCAGGATGACAAATGATGTTACCAAGAATAAAGGAAATGATCAGTCTGGCTTTTCATAGAGATGTGCCAACTAAATAATATCTACAGAACAGCCTTCCTCAGGGTAGACCTGGATAAGCCACAAAAGTCTCAGCTGCAGACCTGTTAGAACTGCAATCAGAAGCTCTTAGGTTGTGTGTGGCAGGCTGTTCAATTGTCCTCCAGCTAACTCTGATGGATGCTCACTCCTATGCAACATACAAGCATACAACATACATAAACATACAACCCTCCCATACAAACATGACAAGCGAAGGAGATGGGATAGCTGATACAGTCCCTCTGATAATGCAGTGCTGTAATGTTTTTCCTCTTGATCATAAACTAATGATTTAGTCAAGCTCTGATGGAACTCTTAAGTACAATTAAATAGACTTGGCACCTAGTAATTTTTTTCTTGAAATATGTTATTAATTATTGTAAATAGAAACCTTAAAATGGAGTTTTGTTTTTTAAGTTCTAACAAGCCCAGCCATTTTAAATTATCAGATAATTAATCACATTGGAATGAGACCATTTTATTTTACTACTTAATATTAGTTAAGTATGTGCTGTGGCTTTTCTAGAAAATAACATGTATACCATATTAGCCATGTTCCTACTCATGAGTAGATCACAGTTAAAAACATACTAATAATAGCCCAGCATAGCCATGATATTTCAAATATAAAGTTTTCTTTGTAAAACCAAAGTTCCTTTAAAAATTAAACTATCAAATTCATGTTCAAAAGC
Organism: Montemys delectorum; assembly: GCA_019843815.1. Taxonomy (NCBI): domain Eukaryota; kingdom Metazoa; phylum Chordata; class Mammalia; order Rodentia; family Muridae; genus Montemys; species Montemys delectorum. Next base: position 24,697 of record JADRCD010237754.1, on the reverse strand, counting down.
AATGATAGCTATATAATTTTATGAATCATAAAAAGTATTATAGAAATAGAAAAAGAAACTTCAAAATACATGCTTTTGAAAAACCTCAAAAGAATCAGTGGCGATAGGATAGAGCTCAGTTGGAAGAGAGCTTGCCTAGCATGCACGAAGCCCTGAGTCTTGCATTAACCAAGCATGATAATCAAGTATGTATTCCTGTATGTCCAACACTTAGGAGAAGAGGCGCAGGTAGATCATCAGCTAATGTCTCAGCTACTTAACAGGTGGCTACATGAAACCCTGTCTCCAAAAATCAAAGATAGAATAAACACAATTATTACAATAGTGTGTACAACCTCTGTCTTACTTATTACAATAAGAATCTAACGGGATACATCTAGCACTATTTGAAAACTCTAAAAGCAAAACTAGGAGGTGGATTCATGGGTTGGGAAGGGCCAAGACTCAGAGACTGGCTCATGAGGTGAATCAAGTAGGGAAGGTTAACATCTGACTCTGCAGCAATAGCCGGAAAACATGACACTCTGATAGCTTGAGTGTATGAGAAAGAATGCAAAGGGCAGGGAGTGAAAGATAGAGACAAAAAATGTGAAAGAAAGAAGAAAGCCACAAAAATAATACAATAAAATAACATGGGAGACCCATATCTACATGCCAAAAATTACATTCAGGTAATTCATATGAATCAAGCAATGGAAAACAGAGACTGGCAGACACTGTAGAAAGTGTAAGACCCAATAGAGGACAGCTGTAAATAGAATGGTAACACAGAAAACAGTTGGGAAAATACATACTGCACAAACATTAATTTAAAAAAAGCTTGGTGAAGCATAAATTGTTGGAATGATAGAATTAATTCTTGTGTTTTAACCATAGAATGTAGTGTTTATAAAATTATATATTTGTCAATAGGCTTCTCTATATAAAGAGTAAACTGTAGTTATGTTAATTTAAAGCCAAAGTATTTGCATTTTCTTTCTATATTTATCTATATATCATATGCTATGTAATCCAAAGCATATGTTCTTTTTCTTTGTGGTTCTAGGGACTCAATTCAAGGCCTGGTATCTGACAGGTAAGTGCTCTACCACCCAACTATATCCCCAGCCCCATCCCAAACTGTAAGCTTTCTAAATGAAAGTTCCTGTAATCACATGATGACCATTTGTACAAAACAGATTAACCAAGTATTTATTTTAAATGAAAAGTTTAATGCAAATGTCTCTGTCAGTGTTCTGCCACCGCAGCTTTTATAAAGGAGAGCATTTAATTAGAGCTTGATTACAGTTTTAGAATCTAGGTCCATTGTCACTATGGGAGGGAGCATGGTGGTATTCAGGCAGACATAGTGCTGGAGAAATAGCTGAGAGTTCTGCATCCAAATCCATAGGCAGCAGGAAGAGAGAGAGATGCAGGCACTGCCTTCAGCTTTTAAAACCCCAAAGCCCACTGCCAGTGACATAATTTCTCCAACAAACCACACCTCTCAATCTCTCTTAAATAGTGCCACTCTCTGATGACCAAGCATTCAAATATATGAGCCTATGGGGGCCACTCTTAGTCAAACCACCACAGTAAATCTATCCACAATTAGCAGACTGTTCAGCTACTTGGAAGAGTCTAGAGATCACGAAGATTTTTGCAAATGACAGGATGCAACCTTGCCCAAGAGACTAAAGGACAGTCGTTGTTCCATACTCCATGTGGTAAGCACCTGATTGCTGGGGTTTCCCAATAGTCTCCTTGTCCCTGGATTGCACTATTAGTCTGTCTAGTAGACTGTAGGCTATAACAGCTGCTATCCACACAGGTGCACTAGTCATAGTATAACAGCCATCCGTTCTAGCATTTGCAGGTGGGGGTGGGGGAAGAGATGTAAAGAAAGAAAAAAAAAAGTGTGAGAAAACTGGAAGGAAGCCATTAAAGACCTTGGAGGCTCCAGGAACAATTCCTATCCTACATCCCACTGAGCACTTCTTTATTCAAAGGATGCTGGGAAATTTAGTCATCGCAAAGGTACATGCATTGTTATTTTCAACTATACAGGTCTTTTTAAGTTTGGGGAAGAAAAGAATGAATACGTGTTGTGCAGGCAAATAGCACTCTGGTTGTTTTGACAACCAGCCACAAATTTTGGTGCTGGCTTCTGGGAGAATTTTATTGTAGAAAAGCAATTCCAGTCAGTGAAATTCAACATGAAAAAGAAAATGGAGAACAATAATCAGATTTTTGTGTTTGTAGAACCAGAGATGTATCTGTAATGCCCTGTATAGTAGAATATGACAGTTATTACAAACATAGTTGTTTGAATATATACTGACAGGCACACTGGGTCTCAAAATTGTAGAACCATCCTGTGATTCTGTTCTAAGATTAATGTGTTGATCTGAGTCCAACTGGAATCAGTGTGGATGTCTCTGCTGCTACTTGGAGAAGGGAAGGGAAGCAGAAAGACACGCGTTTTCAGGCTCTGACTCACTTCTGGTGAGGATTTTGTTTCTGACCTTCTTCTAAAAACTCGGATGGTGAGAGTAAGAAAAGGTCATTTTACAGCTTCACACAGTCCAGATGGTGACTCTTCACACAGAATCTCCTTCTGCTGAAAGCTAGAAAAAGAGTTCTCACTGCCTACTTCTTTTACCATTTTGTTTCTGGCCAACGTAAAAGAAGCTCTGTTTTGAAGACAAAATGTTTGCCTGTAAATGTAAGGGTGTCTGTGCAAACATAGAACAGTGGGAGGTTCAGGAGGGCTGAAATTGGAAGGAAGAACGTGCCAAAGCGCACCAGCTGTTAGAATGTGCATGCACTCTCCCTCTTAGCCTACTGATGTTAGACCACGTTGGGACTGATAAACGCTGCAGTGAGAGCAAAGGCTGGAGTTAACCAGAAGAGGGGGGAGTGGTTGGCAGAGTCTGGAGCACTAAGAGAAATGCATAAGAAGGCTTGAAAGTAGATAGGAGCTGATCTATGATTCTATAATAGAGCAGATAATCAGATAAGAGTGGTAACAGGCCTGAGAATGCGTGATAGCAAGCTGGCTGGCACCTCCAAAGACTAGGGGTACATGTGAACCACTCCTGTTATGTGTGATACCCCTATTTCTAATGTTAATAACGTCTAACTTTAACAACTGAATTATAAGGGAAGGTGGCGGAAGGAAGAGCTCCTCTGATCACCTTATAGACAAGGAGCTAAATACGAAATAGCTAAGACTGCAGCTCCATCTCCTTGGCTGGGACAGAGTCCACACTTTGTCATAGGAAAACATCAAGCTGATCCTAAAAGTGTTGTGGGCACAAATGTGAACGCAGACAGACGGGTACAATGAAAAGCACTGGAAACACCTACAAGATCTGGCAATATGACTCACAGCTGGGAGACAGTCAAGGTCAAGGCTGGAGGCAGAGACAGATGGGGATCGGGGGTGCAGCTTGTCCTAAGTGGGTTGGCGTCTTGTGAACAGGTCTAGGTGGGCAACTTTTGGATTGGAATGTGATTATACCAACTCAAACCTCAACCAGAGCTCCTCCAGTTTCTGCCACTGTCATATGGGGAAACCCTGGACAGAGAAAATTCGGTGGGTGTTTTTCCTCTATTAAAGTACCTCCCATCTAGGGTTGTTTCACCTTTCCTTAATTTTTCACTTTCTGTAATAATTATTAAGAATTACTCCCTGTCCCCTGTTCCCACTTTGCTTAGGTTCACAAGAGTCAATGTCACTAACCTTTTAGGCGTCACACACAGAATTTGTGGTTGCTCTCCCTAGTCAATCTTTGATGGCTATTAACATTTGTAATCTTATATATTTGGATCATGTAGAACTGGGTCATGAAAGGGCTCATCACTCTTGAAAACTATCATTTCTGGAGAGTAATTTTCTCTACATTGCAGAATACTAAATATCTGTATTATTTAAGACTTAGAGTGGCTTGTCTGAGAATTAGACACAGAACTTGAGTCCAGTTCCCATGACAGACAGGGCAAGACATTCTCACACTTTCCAACATCAAGCACAGGCTGTATGCCATCTAAAAATAAACCCCAGACAAAACAAAAAACCTGACTCTCTTCAGCGATGGTGAAGAACACAGGAAGGTGAGGTAAACAGCTAACGGTTGGTCCCACATCTTGCTCCAGCTAGCCTCAGAACTGTGGGCTCACGTTCTTTATTTACAAAGTAAGAAGAATGTCTTAGGCTAAAGAGGCCTGTTTGAACCTGAACATTGCCAGACCTGTCTCTGAACCCTATTAGGTCAGAGACGCTATCGTACAGCCCCAAAAGTTCTTGGATCACCTCTTACAAACTGATGGATTCCTGCACAGAAGCTAGAAGACAGAGGTGAGGACCTCCTGGAGCCAAGCTCTTTAATGAAAGGAAAGTTCAAGTCCTGATTTAGGATTCCGTAAGCCCAATGTGAAGCACTCCATCCTAGAAGGAAGCCTGAGGAGACCCAGCAAGTGAAGTTAACTTAGAAGGCTCTGACAAAATCCTGAAAGTGACAAGACTTACGAGGCTCTTCCCCATCATCATCCAGACAGTCACAAAACTGCTGTGGAGAGGAGAACCTCACAGGGGCTGATCTGCCTGCAAGCCATGTAGAGAGGTATAGTGATAAAGATTTCAAGAGTTTTCATCAACGTGGGGGTGGGCATTTGGTGAAGCAGCTGCCTCTGAACCACTGAGGCTCCTCTAACCACTCGCTCAAGCTCTTGAAAATGACTACCCACCCACCCGCTCCTGTAGGTCCCACCTCACTCCAGCTGGAGCAGATAACCCCTCCCTCCCTCATGTTCGTGTGAGTAACCCCTCACCAGTGCTCCTCTAATAACCCCTCATCCATGTTCCTTTGAGAAAACCCTCACCCATAATGCAGTGAGTAAGCTTTAATGTATGCCCTGTAGGTTACCCCTTACCCGTGCTCACATAAAGAACCCGTCCCCCACGCTCTTGTAAATAAGTGTAATAAAGTCACTGGTTTACTAAATGAAACCAGGCTAGGATGCTTCTTTGGTTTGTCACCAGTGCCCTGGGTAGGGTGAGTAGACCACAGAAAGCCAGAATGCAGCACTGTGTTTGTTCCTTCGTTTCTCCTTGAACTGAGCAAGTTTTTAGAAAAAAAAAAAAAAAAAGGGCCCACAATAGGAACTCACTGACAAGGGATTTATTCAACAAAGTGATTTCCACGGGCTATGCTGGACTCGTTCAGATGCAGTTCAATACTCAGTCTCTTCCACATCTATATCTTTTGTCCTACGCAATGATAATTGATGGTCAGCACCACAGCCCCGAGGTCCAGCAATGCACTGACTCATCAAAGGGCGCTGCAATTATGTTCATAGGGCCAGATGGACTATGGCAGCAAAGGGGACTTGGAAATTGAGGAGGGTTGAAACTAAGGATTTTTCTGATTAACTCTTAGTAAGCCAAATTTAAGAAGGGAAAGATTTCATTGTGTATAATATTGTAGCTAATAGGGGAAGATTTAATAGTTGAATTACATTAAGATACACAGACATTCAAGGCTTCTGGGGAGATGGCTCAATTGGTAAAGTACTTGCCGGACAGGAATGAGGACCTGAGTTTGAGACTTAGAATCATGTGTTTGGTTGCTTGCTTGTTCGTTTAAATCATTATGCAGTGACATGCACTTGCAACACCAGCACTGGGGAGATGGTGAAATGGGAATGACTGGAGCTCCCTGGCCAACTAAGACTATGAGTTCTAGGTCAGCGAAAGACCCTGTTTCAAGAAAACAAGGTGGAGAGCAGCTGAGACATGACAGTGAAGGTTAAAGTTGACTTCTGGTAATTACATGTACAAACACATATGCAGGCATAACCCCACCACACATCGATGCAAATAAACACACACACACACATACACACACACACACACACACACACACACACACACACACACATACACACACACATAAACTTATCCAACATTTAACAGTAAGTTCATCTTTCCCATTTTTATGGTGTTTAAAACATTTTGTTTGTACCAGGTAGGATTATTGAGTGCTGTGATGTATGATGCCTACTTTCAAAAAGTGTAAGACATAAATATATTCTCAAAGTCAAAGACATACAGAATTAGTGAGAAGGGCACTGGAGCATTAGGAGTCATGTCCTATAATGAGAAGTGTAAGTACTGAAGGATTTCCTAGGAGAAACACAGGTCTGGAAATATGGCCAAAATCCAGCGAGTGGTCATAGTTAAGCTAGGCCACAGATGGAAGAACAGGCTCAAGTGACAAAGCAAAGTGCACACACTCTTCTAGAGTAAAGACTACCATAAAGTTCGCAGTGCACATACTCGGGATGGAAATCTATCCAGAGTGTACGAGGACCAGAGCCCCAGAAGACAAGAGGCATGGGTTAGGATAAATAAATATATGCAGGTATTAGAAGACATTTATGTTCTGATTTTTGTTTCATTTTTCTTTTTGAAGAATTTTATTGCCCGGGCGGTGGTGACGCACGCCTTTAATCCCAACACTTGGGAGGCAGAGGCAGGCGGATTTCTGAGTTCGAGGCCAGCCTGGTCTACAGAGTGAGTTCCAGGACAGCCAGGGCTACACAGAGAAACCCTGTCTGGGAAAAACAAAATAACAAACAAACAAAAAAAAACCCAAAAACAAACAAACAAACAAAAACAAAAAAACAAAACAAAAAAATTAGTAACAGTTCACAACCTTGAATGTAGCTTACACTGAAGACAGAAAAATGCTTAATTACATTCAGGCTGGAGAGATGGCTCAGAGGTTAAGAGCACTGACTGCTCTTCCGAAGGTCCTGAGTTCAAATCCCAGCAACCACATGGTGGCTCACAACCACCTGTAACAAGCTCTGATGCTCTCTTCTGGAGCGTCTGAGGACAGTGACAGTGTACTTACATATACATAATAATAAATAAATCTTTAAAAAAAAGAATTTTATTACAGCGAAGAAGTAATACAACCAAATATAATTTAGGGAGAAAAGAATTTATTTGAATTACACCTGTATATCACATTTTACTAGTGAAGAAGGTCAAGGCAGGAATCCAGAGGCAGAAGCCATGGAATAGTGTTGCTCTGTGATTTGCTCCTTTGTTCAATGTTTTTTTTTTCTTTTCTTTCTGGTAGTAATTCTTAATATATTGTAAAATTTTAATTAATTAATTATTTTTTAATTTATTCTCTTTATATCCTGTTCACTGCCTACCTCCTGATCAGCCCCTCCCACAATCCTTCCTCCATACCCCCTTCTCCTCTGAGTGGGTGGGGCCCCCTGGATATCCCCCAATATCTATTCACCTATAAGTGGATATTAGTCTTAAGTAAAATAGAGGATGCTCATGCCACAAATCACAGACCCAAGTAGACTGGACAGGAATGAGGGCACATGCAAGGATGCTTGAGTCTCACTCTGAATGGGAAATGGAATGGTCGTGTTCTGTTTGCAAAAACCTCAAAACACAATTTTCTCAAGTAAATAATCCTTTAGGAAACAAATTTTACATTAAAGTACTCCTCGTTGCTTAGGCCATCTTCAACTCCTCCCCTCTAACTCTAACCATGTAAGATGTAACCTGATGCAAGAAGGATAATGATCAGAAAGACCTGGCAGAAGAGGGCCACTCCTGGCACTCACGGCACAAGCAGAAGAGTTCCTACCCTCCTATGTGTCAAGGTTCCCTGTCCAAACACACACTTCTGCTCCACACCCTTTTCTCTAAGCTGATAGCAATGCCACTGTAAAATGACAATCTTTATTAATTGACTATTGTTTATAGATCTCTCTGATTCAAATGGTTTTAAAATCATTGCACAGAAAATCTGAGAGTCACTCTTACAGATAAGCAGACACAGAAGGATGCATTCAACAGACTCATTTTTCTTCTCACTGCTTTGTATGTAAGGAAATGTGGGATATGGAAGGGGGGAAAACATTTTTACAGAGAAGATCCACAGCAGATTTAAATAAAGAAAAGCTTAGCTAGTGAACATATAAAATATTTGGCCCCCAAGTAAAAGGTGGCATGATTCCCAGCACGTGCAGTTCAAAACAAGGTCATCACTTCACTGTCTTAACTCTGCTGAGACCCAGGTAGGGTGTGTGTGTGGGGGGGGGGGGGGGCGCGTTGAGATCAGAGTCAGATCTCTATCTTCCCGAGTGTCACAGCAATGGAGTCAATCAATAATGGATCGAGAACTGTGCAGGAAAAACGTGCTAGAGAGATGATTCAGCAGTAAAGAGCACTTACTGTTCAATGGTGGGGGCCAGAATTTGGATCTTAGCACTCATGCTACGTGGGTCATACACACCAGGAACCTCCGTTCCAAGACATAGAATGCCCTCTTCTGGTCTTCATGAGCAAATGATTGCATATACACTCATACAGACACACAGAGGGACACTCATACACAGACACCTAATCACACATAAACACAATAAAGAAATCTTCTAAAATATTCAGCAAAAACAGGCAGGAAAATGTAAGGGGATAGTTGGGAGAGGAAGGGGTTAAGGAGATGGGGGAAAGCAAGGGGAACAAGGGAGAGTAATGAAAGTTGAATATGGTAAATATGATGAGACTAAAGGAACACACCATAACGCCCAGTGGTTGTTTTGTATTGTTTTGTTTTGTTTTGTTTTGTTTTAATTAATGGGGTTTCTGGGCAGCAAACTCAGCAAGGGAAGCATGTTATTGAATGAGCTAGCTCTCTAGTCTGAGTTTCCTTCTTTCTTAAGCCTCCTGCCGCTTTCAAGGTGGCGGGAGTGCCACCAACTCCAGAAAGGGTCGCCTTCTTTGGGACAGTTGAGTGGACAAGCCTGTTATCCTCTAGTGTGAGAAACTGTCCCCAGTGACAGGTCATGAAAGTTGAAAGGCTTTGGACTAATGACTCTTGTACTAATGACCCAGTGGCTTGCTGCTTATTTGTGTAATTATAGACAGTTAAGAACGCAAGATATGTGGTGGGGAGAAAATAGTTGGTGCTCTGGGAGCCATTACAGATTACAGTTTATGAAAATTTAAAACAGTGTGTTATTTATATGGGCATGACTGCATTGCGTCATCATGTTAATACTGCAGCCCCTTCTGGGGTCATCCCACCATTCATCATCCCCACCTCCCAGAAGCACAGACAAAAGGAGTAGAATCAGTGATGTCTTTCCAGTAAGCTCTTGGATCTACTGAAGACAAAGAAGGAGGAGGAGGAGGAAGAGGAGGAGGAGGAGGAGGAGGAGGAGGAGGAGGAGGAGGAGGAGGAGGACGACGACGACGACGACGAGGAGGAGGAGGAGGACGAGGACGAGGACGAGGAGGAGGAACTGAGGGCTTCATCAAGGACTATCAAAATGTCAATCCGTAAAAGGACAATTTCAATGAGTTCCGAGGCTCGTATGCAACAACCTGGAGGAGTCTGAGAGAGCCCAGGAGATGAGGGGACCAATGAGACAATGTCTGAAGAAAGAATGACAGCTTTGGGACACAAACTGTTAGGGCATCGCCAACAGAGGGCACAATGTCCAACAATATAGGGATACTTCAAAATACCCAGTGTACGTGGGGGCCAGATTATCCTCTAGGATGCTTATGTGACAAAAGAGAATTAGTGGAGGATTGAGAAAGAATATGCATGGCTCAAAATGTCCTTGAGTAGAGCAGTGAAAAGAATGGAACCATCTGGTATAGCTTTCCTTTGGGAATCTGCTTTCAACATTTACAGTAGCCATGTAAAATGTAGTATGACTTACTGTGCCCATGAAAAACACACTTATGTTTAGAGTCAGCTCCCTTTCCACTCCTGGGTTCTGCTTCAATAGGATCTCAACTTCCTTAAACTGTAAAATATAACTAACATACCCTTAGTGGGGTCAGTTTCAAAAATAAATGGATACCATATGTAAACCTTTAGCAGTAAATTCCCTTGATGCTCAATCCCACTCTTATTTGCAGTGGGAAACATCAAACCCAAGGCCTCATGCAGGCTACGCAAGCTTACTTGGTACTGCTCAGCTCATTGCCTACGTTAGAACCTATCTGCCAGTCAACAATGCTATCCCGTTGACATTAGCACTTCAGTAGGTGAAAACAGTGTCTGGAAACTATGCTTTTAAAGTTATGGATTTTAAAAGTAAACCCAGGCAGGGCTGTCACCTCTTAAATCAGGCTGTGCTCACATCTACTCATTTCCAAGTTTAATTAAAAGTGGGAACGAGCAGTGTTACTTTATCTGACACCCAGCCCCTTCCTGTCTTCCCTCTGATAGCACCAGAGCTTTCTGGAATGTTCACAGCTATTTGTTTTCATTTGCTCTTGTAAATGAGCTCAGGCCTAATGTGTAACTCCTTAAAGAACTCTAAATCTATGCTAAGTTACTAGCGAAATTTACAAACATAAGACAAAGTCGTGCAAGACCAAAAGAAAGAATCTTAAAAAACTCAGCTGTTTCTCTCTTTCGATCTATCCTCGGGATTAAAGATAGAATTTATTGATAAAGACAGAGAAGTAAGCCTCTGATGCATAACTGCTCTCTGTACTCATTCAATTAATAGACTTCACTGTATGCAAACACTGAGAAATGGATGGAATGCGCTACTTCTTAATGACCTAATCTGTATTCTAACAGGACTCAGGCTCTGCTACTTGTATGGTTATTTCTCCCAAACATTTACGCCTCAGAGTATGCTGTCTATTAATCTTGACAGTCATGTCTGAGATGCCCATCTCTGCTCTTTATAGTCCTGGGAAGACTTTACAATGAAAACACCCCACGACCAGAGACAACCTTGTTTCTTTCTTAATAATAATAATAATTCTTAGGGCAACTGAGCATTAAAGCTCAGAATAGCCTCACATCTGGGGAAGAAGGTCAGGGACTCCTAGCCTAGTCATTCATTTTGTTAACAAATCTTTACTGAACAAGTGCTCTCTCTTCTAGGGGCTTATGAACAGCAGTGGCCATGTCATTTCAGGAGGCTGGCACTCTGTTGGGGGAGGGGAGCTACTGTGCTGACCACATGAGAAACTTCACAAACCAGGATGAGGGTTGAAACTTCCCTTTGGCATATATTCCCTTCAGCATGCTCTCTTCACATCCATCTTGCCATCTGAAGACATTTTTCCATCCACTTGTTTGTTTATAGCAGGGCTTCGTTTTCCCCCTAACTCAAATGTTAACTTAGGTTCACTGCACGGATGTCACTTGGGAGGACGGAATCCTTGGCCACTGGATCACAACTGTAAATTGTAACAGGCTGTGCTCTAGAGTGTGCCAACACCTGCAAAGGGCAGGGCACCTTCTCATAGCTTCCTAAAAGATCTTCAAATGACATTGTGGGTTCCGGCACCTGATCCTTACCCCCCACCCCCAGCCCACTGCCCAGTCAAGCCTCCTCTGTTACTTACATGTGGAATAGGATTGTTCTTTCTACCTTAAACCTCTCGTGAGTTTTCATGTCAAAGGACACAGGTTGGCCCTCTTTGGACAAATCCCCTCTCCCTCTGTGTGTGTGTGTGCATGTGTAGATGTGTGTACAAGTGGATCTACTGCATGTGTGCATGGATATGTGTAAAGGACCGAAGTTGGTCTTAAGTATCTACCTCAATCACTTTCCACCTTAGGTTTGAGATAGGGCCTCTTGCTTACCTACAGCTCACTGATTCTGCTACACTGGTGGTACAGGCATGCACCACCATACCTAGCTTTTCACATGCGGTCTAGAGGTCCGAACACAAGTACTCATGCTTGCATAACAAGCACTTGACCAACTGAGCCATCTCCCTAGTCTCTCCCTATATTCTCATAATTCTTCCATACTGCACTTCAGTCTCCAGCCACCTAGTGAGAAGATACTTCCTTCTCTCTTTGTCTGATAGGTATTGTATGGATTTTTAAATTCTGTCATATCACTTCTACATGCAATACTGCATGTTATCTAACCATTATAAAAGGCTCCATTTCCTATTCTCAAATATAATTAAAAGATAGTACAATCTACCTACAGCATCTCTCTCTCTCTCTCTCACACACACACACACACACACACTATATATATATATATATATATATATATATATATAT
>JADRCD010237752.1:5347-32345 GCA_019843815.1 Montemys delectorum | reverse complement strand
CTGAGCTGGTTAATCTTGCCTTCTTCTGTGGAAAAACGAATTAAAAATAAAAAAAATATATATAAATAAGCAAAACCTTTCCAGCTAAGTCACTCACTAGGTATCATTAACTTTCCCTTCACTTAATAAAACTTTCTCTTGTGTGGCTGCAGGAAGAGATGTACTTTCACAAAAGCTGTGGATGGTGAAATAAACCTTGCTTTGTAGAGCTGAAGATTCAATTCCACTAATAAGGCAAGAGCTTATGAAGCCAAGTGAAGCCTCCTGGAAAGATGAGCAGTTCCCCTCAGAGCATCACTTCTATAACCCATAAAAGGAGAGTTATAGACTCAAACAATGGAGGAGATTTCAGCATTGTAGAATCAACAGAAGATGGAAAGGGAATCAGCAAGCATGCACTGTATCATTGAAACGGGAACTAGAGGCATGCAGAGGCTCTCCAAAGGGGTGCCTAAGTGATGGTCACAGGATTTCTAGGATTCTATCTGCTGTAGCAACACTACTGCAAGATACAGTCATCAAGAATCTATACGAAACTCAGCATACTTGAATGTTTTACTACTAATGGCAGGTGACATACACACATTAAAAGTCCCTTGGCCTTTATGTAATTAGAGTTGGTGTCTGGGCTTAGGTTGATAAAGCAGGCAAATTGATGAAAGGCAATTAACGATGGAACCTGGGTATTGGTGAGTCTATGGGAACTGTTCTTTCTAACATAAATTTTTAAATGCTTTTTGAACATAAACTAGAAGAAAAACTGGATTGGAGACATAATTTATTAATAGAAATGCCAATAGTTTAAAAGCATATAGTTCAGAATAGAAAATGAGAAATGATTTTAAAATATCTAACAAGAAAGTTGATTTCTAACATCCATTTTTTTTATTTTAGAGTGTAATATTTTAAGCTGTATTTTAATTTCTCTTATACCATTGCTGCTTTTAATCTTGTCTGTACTAATACTATAACGTCTCAAGTGTGGATCATTTTTCAGCATAGCCACTTGTGAGGTGTTGGCTAATAAAGAGCTGGATCTCTTCAAGTACCACAGGCTGTCTCACAGCAGCCCTAGACCACCAGATTGTGCCAAGGAATAACCCAGGAACACCACCTTCATCAGCTTCACAGATGAGAACCTCGAAGATGCAAAGAATTCAGTGAACATAGAGGTCTACACTTTTTGAAAAGGAGTGGTCTTATTCTAAAAACAAACATGCAGAATCAAAATTGTAACAAGGACAAAGCCCTGTAATAACCCCTGGGTTATCTCTCTTCCCATAAGAGTTAGGGAGCAGAAGAGGTCTGGATAAGTGAGTCCACTTTCTCTCAATCATCAGGACTCAGGGTTAAATTACTCCATGCTCGCTCTAAAGAACAGAGAGTTTTGCATTGGGTGAGTTCAGATAGTTACAACCATTCCTTGGTAACTGGTTCCTGAGCAAAGTAAAAACTGTTCTACACCAAAGAAAGGTGAGCTCAAGTATGACACAATTAAGTAATTATATAATTCAGAATATCAGAGACAAATACAAATTTACGCACAAGTTTGTTTTGTTTATTTTGCTTTTATGAATACTAAATGTTGGTGCTGGAGAGATGGTTCTCTGGGTTAACAGCAGTGACTGTTCTTCCAGAGGACCTGGGTTCAATTTCCAGCATTCCCATGGCAGCTTACAACTGTCTGTAACTCCAGTTCCAGGGCATCTGACACCCTCACACAGACATACATGCAGGCAAAACACCAATGCATTTAAAATAAAAATAAATCAATCATTAAAAATAATAAATGCCTGTGTAGAACTTTACTACTAAAACTGACTTTTAAGGAAAAGTTATTTTATCTGTATGCTAGGCTTTCAGAAAAAGAAACTATTTTGTCTGATGCAGAATAAACTACTGTACTCAGTTGTTTTTTTTTATCGTCATGAAATATGTGTTTATGAGATTTGAAGTTTATTCAATACTTCTTATATGAAGACAATTCTATTCTCAGAACTTAATACAATGTTCTCAATCTATATTATGGTTATCCATCATTCATGAGAAAAGTTAGAAATGTGAAGGTTTTTTGATCAATACTCAGTGTAATAATTGTAAATAAAAGGCATATTCCTTGATATGGTTAAATGAGATTGGTATAAAAATCCTGTGAATTATTCAAATGGCAGAAAAATAAAACAGCATACACAGCCACCTTCCAAAAGTGATGTTTATGTATATGATTGCTTTGTCTGCATGCATGTATGTACACTCTATGCATGCCCAGTGCCCTCAAAGATCACAAGAGTCCATCAGATTCCCTAAAACTAGAGTTATAGAGAGTTGTAACCTACCATGTAGGTGCTGGGAATTAAACCTGTTCTCTGCAAGAGCAACACATATTCTCAACCTCTGACCCATTTATCCACCCCTGCCAGCAAAACTGCTCTAGAACATCATGAAAATGCATAGTGTGGAGGGGGAAGGGTATGCACACAGCAAATAGTCAGGAATTCTGGGTTCCTTCATACTTAAGGCCTCTATACAGAGGGTGAGATATATCACCTTTTCCATTAACCTGCAGGGAAGCCAGTCTACTTGGCAAATTCCAGTGTTCACGGGTTTGGTTAAAGCATACAGCAAGATTTCTATGAGTTTGCTCATCTCTCTGATGGGGATGGTCTTGTTTGGTTGATTGGTTTGATTTGTTTTATTGGTCATGTTTCGTCTTTCATCCCCATTTTGTTTATCTGTTTTGTAGAAACATCTGTCTTTCTTCATGGTACTCTGTGACAGTTGTATATTGCCAAGGAAGTAACTAGAACATGAGAACACACATGAAAGGAGGACTGACAATTCTTTAATAACAAGTGTTCTCTTTGTTTTGAAATCAACCTGTCCATATATAAACACACATACACATACACACACACACTAAGAATGTACTTGCTACTGGACTTAGTTTCCTGAACTTACAATAGCAGACTGGGAGTACTTGGAAGGGTTTCCAATGAGGACATCTGTCTCAGCAAGATTAGAGCCGCAACTCTAACCCACACTAAGTCAGGCTGTGGATGGCCAGCAGCAAAAGGGCAGTTTACATTGAAAAAACACCTACAGTTCCTCCCAGTTCCTTCGTGCAGATGAGAGATTTAAACTGCAATAGAATGTTCGTTCTTGACTGGCCAATGTTAAAATGGGCCCAGTGGCTCATGCTGTAATCCTACCTACTACAGGAGCTGAAACAGGAGATCACAAGTTCACACATGTATGGATAAGTTAAAGAGACTTTTTTTTTAAAGGACTGGGTATGGCACTTCCATGGCACACCTTTTGTCTAGCATTTGGAAAGCTTTAGGTTTGAATCCCCAGGGTTGAAATGACAGAGAGGTTGGCAAGGCTGTATTGGAGGTGGTGACTCAAATCTGCAAGCCTGTTCAGTGTCTGGCCCTGCTGGTCATTGTCTGATCTCAACTGTAGGCAATTTATCATTCATTATTGACTCATAGGATCAGGTAGGGCTTCAGGAGGGTGACCATTGTTTCCATCTGATTCGGATGTGTTCACAGATACGTTTTTGACTCTAGGGCAGCAATGGAAACCCAGAATCCCTGTGTTTGTTATTGTGTCAATTTCCTGTGAAAGTGGCAATTGGATATGATCCCTTGGGACCTTATGTGAATCTTTTGATGGTTTCTGTCTGTCACACAGTGGGGGAGGTATCAGATTCCGTACTCACTCTCGTGCAGTACCACTCTACTATTTAAAGCTATGTAAAAGCTTTGTTAACCACCCCATGTCTTGGTTTTCTCATCTGTGAATTGGGGCTGATAGCAATATTTGATTTAAAATGATGTTAGAGTAAATAAATGAGCTGATAAGAAGGCATTAGAGGAGAAGAAAAATCATAGCTTGAAAATAAAAACCAGAATGATGCTCCCATGGAATGACTTCACCTCACAACAACCAGATCATTTTGCTGTCTGACATATCAGTCAAAATATTCATTAGCCTTTGTGGTTCATGTATAAGGTGATGACTGTATTTTAAAATCATGCACTTGAATTCAATCTTTCTCTTAGTTTGCTCTCTCATGGGAAGCATTTCCTAGAGAGCTGAAAGACAAACCATTTCTAGAACTTCTCAGTTATCCCCTCCTACATTCAACTGGTTGTAAAAATGAAGCAGCGTGGTTTCTAAGCTTCAACTTAGCTCCCACAGGATGTAGATACTAAGGACAATGATTGCTATGTACAGCGTTAGCACAGTGAGTGAACGGAAGCTTTAAAGCATAGTGGATCCCATGAGTGTGTGTGTGTGTGTGTGCATGTGTGTGTGTGTGTGTGTGTGTGTGTGTGTGTGTGTACTCATGTGCACGCATGCACGAATGCACATGTGGGCAAGTGACATGAATACTATCATGAAAAATAGTGAAATAAATGGTAGCTACTACTTATCCTTTTGTTCTCATTAAAACTAAATGCTTTTAGGAGCTAAGAGAGAAGTTTTCCTACCTATTCACTACAGATAACTGAAGGAATATGGATTGAATGGGGATTTGACTCTGAGGGTCTGAGAAGATGCACATATTGGCTGAAGCTTCTACACCTGTATTTAAAAATTAAATACCTTTTGACTTTCATTTTTTCTTTAGTTTTACTTATGTCTTTTTTCTATTAACCAAGGTATATATGTTAACTTTCTCTGATAATACATTAAGAGCAATAGGATGTTCTTCGTTTAGAATCTTAGGGATATAAAACTCTTCACAATTTGAAGTCTTGATGAGATCTGATATCTACTTTCACAAGGAATACCTACCAACACCTAAATAAATCCTGGTTAACTATGCCGTTTTATGTGTGTGCTTTTCACTGGCTGCCGGAAGCTATCTTCAACATTCCTTTTAGCTACTCATCAAAGCACTTTATGCATGCAGACCAGAGTTGTAATCTCTAAGACCTCCAATTCCAACAAGGAAAAAAACATCTCTAGAATTCTGTGATTGGTTCTATTCAATGAGACCCAAGGGCTAATGATGTCTCCATGCTGTAAAGTCATTGCCAGTTTTCTCAGCACAATTCTGCACAGAGAACAGTAAAGAGTTTAAAGAGCTCTTAATTTTAAACATTCTTAATTTTACCAAAATATGGTCCAATACAGTACAGATCCCAGGACCTTCTTAATCAGGTCGTCTGTAAGTTTTCCTTGTTGTTGCTGAACTATCTGTGCAGTTATTTTCACATCTCCACTGTGTTTATACAGCTTCTTCTCTTTCTTTCTTCTTCCTATCTTCTCAGGAACCTTTTCTCCCTCTCACCAATAATTTTGCCAGGATATTTTGTTAATCTGTTGCAAGGCAGGAAGCCAAATGTTCTTGTGTCTCCCTGAGAAGATGACATTCAAGGCCTGGTCTGGTGTATTTTGAAATGAGACATAATGTTATCTGCTTTCATATCCAGAGAATTCTAATCATCCTATTTGTCAATGATTGCCTGAAAAATTTCCATTGCTTATCTTACTTATTGGTTTATCTAAATATATGCTATAGAGTTAAACCATGACAAGTACTACCTTGGGTCGTTCAGAAATGGGTGTACCTAAGATTGCATCTGTTTCTCTTTTGTTTCAATTACTTCAGCTCAATACCCTTATATGGGATGCAGTTTAGTACAAATATAGTTTACAAGACTGAGCGAGGTTCACAGTTTGACTCCACTCTGGTGTTTCTGTAGTATTGCTGGGTAATTTCAACAATTAAGTACAAAACTGGATTGCACTGGGCAGGGAATGATAGCCTTCCTGGCGTTTGCTAGCACTGCTTAACAATAGACTCTCAGAAACCAAAACCAAGCAAAACACCACACATTCAAAACACAAAATTCAAACAAGCCAACAAGTTAAAATCCCACACAGCTCTAGGGTAACACTTAGTGATGCCCACGAAAGAAAAAGGCAATCTCAAGCTACCCAAGGACATGGCTGAATTAAAGACATTATTACTCTTTTAGTCACTTGTCATCAGCCCACTATTATATGCTATTTAATTGTACATCTGTAAGAGGGACAACAAACCCCAAGATGACAGGTAATCATAATAATATTTAATAAAATAATTAAAAAGTGATATATTTTGAATATTTATTAGAGACATTATTTTAAATATAATTTATCTGGTTGCAAGTTTATAGTATTTAATTTATAATAACATTTAGGGTTAACAAACAGAGGCTTTTGCAAACATCTAACAATTGCCTATTGTGAACTAGTATAAGCTGACTCCGACGTTTCACTTCTTGTACTCAGAGGAGGCCCGCAAAAGATAAAGAAGTGAAACTCTATGTTATTAAGAACATGGACTGGCCTGGATTTGAACACACTGCCTTGCAGGTGCCTATTTTTCTGTTTGCCTGATGAAGACTGCCTGAGATTGCCTTCTTCTCACAGATTGTGGCTGCATGCTCTGAACTTTGTAAGAGGACCCCACTGAGCACTCGCTAGAATGGTTCCACTGGGCAGAACCAGCTCTCTGGGCCCCATCCTAGTAGAGTTAGAACTAATCTAATGTAAAGGGAACTTAATTAGAGCATCTCAATCCAAAGTAGAACCACCACTTTCTCCCCATGAAGGAATGTGTTTCTCTAGGGATCTCCTCCTATGCCCCAGTGCAGTGCAGTCAGCACCCACTCACGGAACAAATGTTCATCAAGCCTCTGCCGTTTACTCGGCACTGTGCTAGTGGATAGAGCTATAATAATGAATAAAACCAGATAGCTTCACCTTGGCGATGCTTACAATCTAGTGAGGAATTTAAAAACAAAAACAAACCCTTTGGATCCAAGCACTTAGGGGCAAAGGCAGGAAGATGGCTATTTTGAGACCAGCTTGGAGTATGTACAGAGACTCTGTCCTCCTATACCAGAAAACAACTAAAAAGACAAAACAAAAATCAAAGAGTCTCCTAGCTAAATGTAAGAGAGCATACTTCAGCTGTCTAACAAGGGTAATGAAATTGAGGAGACTCTGCCTAGGGACAGTTTTTCTTTTTCTCTTTCTTCTTTCTTTGTTTCTTTGTTTCTCTCTCTCTCTCTCCCCTCTCCCCCCTCTGTCTCTTTCTGTCTCTCTCTCTTTCTTTCTTTTTGTGTTTCTCTTCTTTCTTTTGAGACAGGGTTGCATATGTAGTCCTGAGTGGCCTGAAGCTCACTATGTAGACCAGGATAGCCTGGGACTCACTGAGATGCACCTGCATTTGCCTCCTGAGTTCCAGAATTAAAGATGTGTGCCACCAAGCCCGGATTCCCTAAAGGCGGTCTGATTAATTGAATTTTGTTAACAGATAAAGTAATTGTAGTCAGGAGCATTATAGACTAGGGGTGGGAATAATATGCCAATCGTTCCTCCCTTTGATTAAAGGAAGGATATCAAGTTTGAAAAGATTAAAATCTAGGGAGAAAGGTTGGGTAAAGTAAAACAGGAGAGATAAATTGGGTGCCACAGTGTGCCAGAGGTAGGATCTATTCTTATGAAGGCATTCTAAGCAAAATGCCACTGAATAGTTCGAAGCTGGAGAAACCTAGGATACCATTTGCTAAAATGTTGGTTCAGACTGAAAGGAGAATATGTATCTAATACCTACCTTTCTATTTATTTGTTTTGGTGTCCTGAAACAGGTCATCCCTATGTAGCTCAGGTTGGTCTGTAATTTTTTATGTAGCCCAGATGGGCCTTGAACCCCCAAACACTGACTCCAGAATTTTGGAAGTACAAAGTCACACACTGCCATATCCACCTCATGTGCAGCATTGTAATAGTGGACGCAAGTAGCTTAGACCAGGGGTACAGTGGTATGGATGGAAAGATGTGAGAGCTCACTAAGAGAGTGACACCAGGAGGAATCCAGGCTTTGTGAAGTAAAGGCTATGATCCTGAGTTCAAATTCTTGAAACTCTCTGAGTCTGAAGAGTTTGGGAGCCACAATCAGGATGTAAGTCCAGTTTGAAAAGACTACAAAGCCCCACATTTCAGTTTGAGAAACAGGTTTCTAAACACAGGAAATGACGCCTGCAGAGCAGAAATGTTACATAGGTTTGTTATATCTTTTTCTGTTTCAGGCCACTCTATTTTTACTTCACATTTCCCTCCTCTGATTCTTCAGCTAAAACCATTTTATATTTATTAAAATATGACTATGGAGAAAGCCTAATGAAGTATGACCATGTAAAGAATTCAGAGAGAGGTGACACATTTTGGGTAAGACTCTACAGACGATAGATCTTAAAGGCTTTTGTGCACTGTATTCAGAATTGAGGAGGGACATTTCAGAAACAAGCTACTTTATTACAAACATTGATTTCTAAGGCTATTGTGTTTTATGTAGGTGGTTTTGCATAGTGATGTAGAACTACAAAAGCACCTTCAAAATATAATACATCAGTTTCTTCTATACTTATAACAAAAGAACTATAAATCACTGACTTACTTCTGAATTAGATATTCTCAAATCCAGCGCTTTGTAAATTTCTTAAACATTCAATGCAATAGGCAGGCACATGTGAAACAAATATAAGTTAAATGTACGTGATGGCATTGTATGTAGTTTTAAAAGTTATACTTAAGAAGAATTTTAAGCTATATCATAAATGGTACAAGCAAAATTAATACTGGTTTGCTAGATGAGAAATCTTTGAGTCCACTAAGGTACAAGGCAGGCAGGGAATTTCAAAAGGTGATGTGTGTTGGCCAATCAGTCATGACATCAGAAACACCTGGTAAGCTTCAGAGTTAACAGATTCACAGTGTGCAGAACACCTTCAGAACATATTACATCGATCGCCTCTGTGATCCAGAAGCCAGGGGGTACGAGGTCTTCTGGCCAGAAGCCTTGGATATACACTAGGGCCATAGGAGACAAGTAACTTAGGACTAGCCACATAGGCCAGGAGAAGGTGAAACCTGAGTGTCTTTAAGGAATCCTTAAGGAACTAGCTCTCATTTCCCACAACCTTGCCCACCTAGTGAAGAGGCAAAGTAAGGCCTTGAGAACCACCTTCTTCCAAACTCACTTTGGTGGTTTATATACATTTGTTATTAGCTTGTGTGTGTATGCATGTGTGTGTGTGCATGTGTGTGTGTGTGTGTGCATGTGTGTGTGCATGTGTGTGTGTGCGTGTGTGTGTGTATGTGTGTGTGCATGTGTGTGTGTGTGTGCGTGTGTGTGTGTGCATGTGTGTGTGCATGTGTGTGTGTGCATGTGTGTGTGCATGTGTGTGTGTGCGTGTGTGTGTGTGCATGTGTGTGTGTGCATGTGTGTGTGCATGTGTGTGTGTGTGTGCATGTGTGTGTGTGTGCGCACATGCATTCTACATTGTGCAGGAAGAGGTCAGAGGACAGCTCTATGGAGCAGGTTCTCTCCATCCACCCATACCTGGGTTCCAAGGCTCAAACCTAGGTTGCTAGACTTCTGCCAACAAGTGACTTTAGTTGATGAGCTATCTTGCTGGACCTACTTTTGAGTTTCGCATTACAGAATTTCAAGAAAAATTTGAATGATCATTGAGGTGCCCTACACTATAAGAACTGACTCACGAATGAACTCCGGAGCTCTACAAATACAAGAAGCACACTCCTCTCACCTGCTCCATCTGTACTTTTCTTCATTCATTCAACAATCGTACCTGCAGGTTCTAAGGATCTGCTAACGGAAGCAAAGGCACGAGTCTAACTGCTTCAGTGCTCTCTGAACACACCCACAGCAGCTGCATAATTGTGTTGACGGGAGTTGACAAGGTGACAAAACAAAGCTGGTATGTTTTCAACACAAAGAGCTTGAGGTGAGAGCACTGCTTAGGAGTCACTGAACAGTGCCAAGACAGTGGCTTTCAGATACCATTGCAGTACAACTAGAGCGCCCATAGTCATCAACATGCCTGTCCGCTCAAGCCATTGAACTCCATAAAATATATTGGCAAAAGAAAAAAAAATCCCCTTTCCCATCACCATTAGCATCTCTCCTGATAATTCTAGTCCTGTTGAAGAATTTGTTTTTATGAGTTCAAAAAGTAAAACACAGGTGGAACTCATTGGTTTAGAATTAAGAAACTCAAAAATTTCACTGGTTTACTTGATGGGGCTTTATATAATTCCCAGCTTGTGTCTGACACTGTATGGGGCCCTGACATCCTGAATCAGTTTGTCTGTTTCCCCAGTGCTGGGATTACAAACATACACAAGCAGGCCTGGCTTCATGCTTTTTCTTTTTCTTTTCAACCAAAGGTGAAATAGAGGGTCCTGCCCTTTTAAAAATAATCATCTCTCTGATTAGCCAGCTTCATGCATTTAATAGTGATGCCTGTAGCTGTAGTTAGGACCTAGAACGCACCCCAATGATCCATTTCTCTAAGGGTGCCTCTCAGATTGTGGTGTTTGGAGTGGTGGACTTTTAAAGAGGTGGAGCCAAGGAAAAGGAAGTTAGGTCACTCAGAAAGTGCCTTTGAAGGGAGTCGGTGGCTTGTCCCTATCCCTCTAGTCTTCCTGACAGCTATCAGATAAACATCACCCCTGGTCCCAGGATTTACTGCCTTACCACAGTCCCCAAGCATCAGAGATAATGGGTCAAGTCAGCCTCTCAAGCCATGAGTAACAGTAACCTTGTATCTTCTTACATTGTGCAAACTGGGTATCTTAGGTATTTCTCAGTGATGGAAAACTAATGTAATAGTGGGAAACTTTCTAAGTTTTGTTAAAGACATTAATTTATTTTAAATTGTAAACTTCTAATAACACCTATGCCTAGCATTATGAAAGCCATAGCAATTATTTCTTGTATTTGATAAGTAAAACTTATATAAAATGACAACCAATGCTATAGCATTTTAGTTTCTCAGGTGCATGCTTTGCGAGCTTTATAACACAGGGGATTCTCCATTAAAATAGGAACTTACATTCAGAATGAGCTTGGTGCCCAAATGTACCTAGGTGCACCTCTCCTACTCCTGTTTCAGTCTTGCCTTTCATAAATAACAAGAACTATAAATTAAAGTAAAATTAGTTTAGCTTACTCTTGATTTCAGGCTTTTTTCACTTTAAATATATTAAAACACATTTTCTTAAGCTAAAAATTCATAATAAAGTTGAATTCCTACTTCACACTGTATACAAAAATTTCACTCACAATGTGTAATGAATCTAAGTGTAAAACCTAAAACTGTAAAGACTTTCATCATCTCTGCAAATACAAAACTTTGAGGCTTTCAATTAGACATCCATTTTCTTTTCAATCTAAGAGATAAAGCAACCAAGTAGTAAATTCAATTTCCTTAGTTGTAAACACAGTAGACTGGCAAGAGAGTCCAGTAGTAAACCATGAGTGTGATAATCTCCAGGTTTGAAACAAAAAATAAAAACAACAACCAACCAGAAATAGAGAAATCCATTGCAGAGCAATGGCTCTATCAAGAAACAGAAAACCAATAAAATTGGAAAAAGTACATGTCTTGTGTCTGAGAAGAGGCCTGTCAAATACAGTGCTAATGAGAATGTAAAGGGAAAGTGGTGTGGCCTTCATAAGAGTGGGAAATTCCTTGAAATGGTAAAGGTATTACTCACATGACCCGGCAGTTTCATTCCTTGGCATATATTCACAAGAAATAGACCTGGGTTATGTGCTAATAATAACTTTTCCATGGAATGCAGCAACCAGGCTCTTCATGACAATCAGCCTAAGGTTGCAGCAGCCAGACCTGATCTGCCTTACCTTTCCCAGGCTAGTGGATCACCCAGAGACTGAAGCTAACCTGGACTACACAGTCTGCATGGAGTGAAATATCTTGTCTATATTTAATAACATAAATAAAGAAATAAAAAGTGAAACAATTCAAGTCTTCATCCACTGATAAATAGTAACTAAGATGCAATATTAATGTCAATCAAAGCAATGAAACACTGAAACCTGCTACCATGGAGAACTACAGCATGCTTTGTACTGGTAACCAAATATGAAAGACCATATGTGGCATGATCCCATTTACAGGAAATTTTTAGTGTCCTAACCTTTTTTTCTTTCTTTTAAGGATGTCTCTTATAGGCTGACCTCAACTTACCATGTACCCAAGAATAGCCTTTTTTTTTTTTTTAAATTATTTATTGTGATTCAATTGGTCTATTTTAACTAGATCATCAAGAATAGCCTTTTATTCTTGATCCTCCTGCCTCTCCCTCCCAAGTGTTTGGATTACCAGCATGCACCATCATTACTAGATTAAAATTGTAATTCTTGAGACTGGAAGTTAAATAGCTGGTAGGGAGAAAAGAAGGTGGCCGCTCTTGCATGAATAGGTTCATTTTAGAGAAATAAAAACATTCTACAGTTATAGATTGTATAAGTGTGTATCAAAACACTGAATATGCTAAAACCATTGAATCACATACTTTTCAAAGGTGAATTTGCTGCTGTTTCAATAAATGTCAGTCCTCAGAAATCTATGTATTCTGAAGAGTTGCTTCAGAATATGTTCATGAACGCCAGGATCTTGAAGTGATGGGATTTTCTTGGCCTAATGACAGTGGCAATTTGAAGGGAGAGATGGTAAGCATGGAGACCACCAGGTGGTGATGCAGCCATCATTTGTAACCAACACAGCTGTAGTGATGGCTTTTAATTCTCAAGTCTCTATAGCTGTAAAGATACAGTGTCGATTTCATCCCATAGTGGGGTAATTTCCACACTTTCTGTCTCATTCCAATGTCCTTCCTCACAAATGAAAATGCTTGAACCTAGTCTATGTCACCCTTGGGACATGGATTGCTATAATACAAATTCCAGAAATCAAGCCCATGTCCAGAAGACAGCATCAGCTTTACTATGCCCATCTACTTGTCATGGGGATGAATACAAGGGAACAGACGGAGGACAAAGATTGGAAGAAAACTCTACTTTTGGTTCAATAACCTATAATTTATTTGAGTATGAGATATTTTAAAGGGCATTTAACTTCTCCTTATATTAAAAAAATAAGGGAAGATACAGCCAGGTTTATTTCAGAAGCAGTATTTGAACATTGATATATCTTAAAACATTTTTAGGACTAATAGTTCCAAATTACACAGGTTGAGAGACTAATTGTTGCAGTCCTCTGATTATGGTAACATAAATATTGAAGCTAGTCAAATACTAGAAACTGCAATTAAAATAAAGCTTTGTTTGGAACCCAAATAATTATCTCTAGTATTTTCATTTTTGTACTCTTGAGAGCTATTGTGTTTATTCAGAAAATATTTGAGCTGCTGTCCTGGGCATGTGGCTAGGCCAATGGACTCACATTTGTTGTTGTTGTTGTTGTTTTATAAAATGAATTTGTGATACTATTTATGAAATGCATTAGTGTCTTTTTAAAAAAAGATTTATTTATTTATTTTATGTATATGAGTACACTGTAACTGTCTACAAAAGCAACAGAAGAGGGCATCAGATTCCATTAAAGACAGTTGTGAGCCACCATATGGTTGCTGGGATTTGAACTCAGGACCTTCAGAAGAGCAGTCAGTGCTCTGAACCACTGAGCCATCTGTCCAGCCCCAGGCATTAGTATTTAGGGGGAGATGCTCTACAAATATAAGTAAAATTATTTAACCATTGGGAAATATTTTCTGATTCCCAGTTAACAAATGTCACCAGACAGTAGCACCGAATTCACTCGAGTAGTGGAAGTTCCCCTGATAAAGGGATTTTTGGGCTGGAACAAGTTCACTTTGTGGGCATTTCCAAGTGAATTTATTACCTTAAATAAAGAGAACAATTTTATCTCAGGAGGTGGGCTCAAAATCTTTAGAGAATGCCCAAGCTCTTTCTAAAAATAAAAATTAACTTTATATGTGATATTAGGTTCCAGTCTATGAGGATATAAAACTATGAGTTACATATACAATCCAACGTCACAAGGCCTCTGTGTACATTAAATATGTATTTACAGAATTACCTCTTGAGGGAAAACGCATTCAGTGAAAAGCACAGATTGTATTCGTCTGATAGTCAGATCATAGTCACTCATGATAGGTAGGACATATCCATTTGAGGAATAACAGTCTTACATATGTGGGCTGTACAATGTGTTACATGTGCATATAATATGCGGGCATGCCTGAATCAAGCTATATAATAACATATGCATTGCCTCATATACTCCCCATTTTGTAGTAACTTTTATGTATAGATATGACTTTTGACCCAAATTTCTGAAACTATGAGCCAAAAATAAATAAATAAATAAGTAAATAAACAAACCATTCCTCCTTTTTAGATGACCATCTATTTTGTGTTGGTTGTTGTTTTGTTTATACTGTGATTATTCAGCTACATTCCAGTGACCGAAAAACAGATTAATACCAGTAAGCTGAGGGAATTATTGTTCCAGACACAGTTCCAATTGCTGATCCAAAGACCATGCTGAGAATAACTTAAGTTGAATGTAGACACAGCTGGGTTGACAAGCTCTTACTGTCTTGGGCTCCATCACTGGCAAGGAGAGTGAAGGGCCCAAGGAGTCAGCTGACCATGCTAAACCTCACCAGCTGGAGATTACCTCCAAAGCTGTTTGAAGTTCATCCCAGAGCCTCCCTTCAGGCAAAGTGCAAATGTTAACCTGTATTTGGAACAGAGCCACCCTGAAAACCTTAAACACAGGGCTTAGCCATAGATTTAGAGGGATGCATAGGAAAGGAAGGCATTTGGTTCCTGAACTATTTGTGATGCCTGCATCTGTGTTTGGTGAATTGAGGCAATGAGTTAAGAGGAAAAAGAAAAAGGAAGAGAAACTCGAGGGCTTTACTAAGTTGACAGATGCAAGGATGGGCCACACACTGCTACAGTCCACTGGTCTGTAACCCAGTGTGAGTCTTGTGTTTCACAGACCACAGGCCTTTCATTTTCTGTCCTTTCGGGAGCTCTTAATAGACTATAAATGCTGATGTTACAGAAACAACATAGTATTTGAACACTGAATGTGTACATTTGGGACTCTTTCAATGAAGAAAGAAAGATACCCTGAAAACAAGAAGAACAGGAGCTTCCTTAACACCCTGTCCAGGGACCTCATCTTGGCTTGGGAAGGAAGAGTTGGAACCATCCCAGCTAAAACAGCAGCTTTGAACCATGCCCCAAAATGTCAAGAGCTCCAGAAGTTGTGCCAGGAAGTTAAGCACACAAATTCTCTGCATTACCACTGACAGAAGAGAGCAATTAAAAGCAAAATTTCAATACTCTTTACCATCTCTGCTTGCCCTTTAAGTGATGCGAATTTTACTGTTAATATTCTTTGACCTGAGAACAATCCCCAGTTAGCATTCTTAAAAACTGATTGGGTTTCAGCTCGAATCTGTAACCTCTAGTTAATCATCATGTATTACACAGTTTGTGGATGAAATATATTTGGACAGGGATAGATAAGTCTATTCATGATAATTCAACACTGACATTCAGGGCTTAATTCAATTTTCAGAAGTGATGATCTCCATGGCATTTCAGCACGCCTGTTTTAATTAATATCTCGACACCTCTTTAAATACCATTTTGCATTCTATATACCTGCTTTAAATCAAGGCAGTCTAAGGACTATCACATGAGCCTCTATTCTGGGAATGCCAAGAGCCAATTTTTCTTTTGTTTGATTTTGACAAAAATAACCTGGTGTCAAATGCTCTCCTTTATCTATAGATTTTTTTTTATGGGTAGTAGACAATTATGCCCTATTTCCTAGGATCATTTTTTTTAAACTTGCCTCAAAAAATTACTTCTTATCTGAGGTAGACCAGGTAGTACCCTGTTTCCAGCGTGTGAAGTGACATTGGATGAACCTCAGGCACCCTGAATTGTGGGAGCCACCCAGGCCTACAGCATGAGGTGTTGATGGTAATGGAGGGCCTGGATGGGAAGTGGACTTAGCAATGGGAAAGATGGCCTTACAGAAGAAAACAGTTCTTCACCATGCTTCCAGAGTAAACTTTGTTGGGAGAGAAGAAGCTTCGGAGTAAGTTTAAAATCCACCCAAGTATAAAATCTTTTCTACAAGCATGCATCTTGACTTGGGTACCAAAGACAAATGCCTTATGGATCTAAACAGGAATCACTACCTCTGAGACCACAGGATATGGGCAGGAAGTGTTAACTTCTGACATTGATATATCCTGGAGAAGAAGGCCAGGACCTACTGTGTACTAGGCAAGTGCTCCATCACTGAGTTACGGCACTGGTAACATTTGTATCTCTGGTACACACTTACATATTGGACATCACAATGATAAAAACAGAGTCCAGTTGTCTCTCTTTCTCTTTTGTTCATTTTGTATAGTTTTAGATGATTTTTGGTCTCATCAAGTCTTTTCTTTTTTTTCCTCCTTGTATTTGGCATAGTCATTTTAATTGCCATTAAAAAATCCTTGTCTTTCGGGTTGTGTCTGAGAGGTTTATATTAGCCTTGAAAGATGATCCACAGACACATCTTTATTCTTGAATAAAAATTCACAGATGCCTCTTTTAAAAAGTTCCTGTGTGCTCTTACATGCATTATAAAATGTAAGAGCAACCTTTAAAACAATTCAAAGGTTAATACAATAATGTGTTCCTTTACGGAATGCCCTTTAAGCACCTAATTTGGGAGAGTAGCTGTCATCTAAGAATGAATCAGATACGTGCTTAATGCCTGATGGAGGCAAGATGCACTTAGCAAAAATGGTTTGTTTCTAAAGGCAATGATTTATGTGCTGTGCTATTTATACAGCGCATTTAAGACACTGAGCTCATACTGATATGCTGTCTAAGGAGTGCCATTGTTTTGCTTCCTAAAAGAGATACTGAAGGATTCCTGCAATTCACATCTGCAAAGGGTTCTACAAGGGCTGGACAATCTACCGTGCTCTCAGAACTCTGCTCTTAGAAAGCTGGAACTGAGCCAGACATGTAGCACCAGAGCCACAGAGCTCAGAAGGAGCCTAGGCATCTTACTCTAGGCTTATTCAGAACCATGGTGATCCCCAGAGAGCTTGTGTGGACAGGACTATCTGGAAAGCCCTGGTGTAGGCCTTGGTGTGGGGAGTGGTGGGTGGAATAGCTTGAGAAAGCCAGAGACCAGATTCCTGAGTTCAAGCCAGAATGACTTCAGAGCCACCTCTCAGCATTTTCTCAAGAAGAATCAGTTGCTCACTGAAGCCATATTTTCAGTGAGTGCTGTCAAACCCTGAATGGAGGCAAGTCCATGGATTCTCTGAAAGGACGTGGACTGGGCTTGTATGTCTGGCCTGGCTCTGAGGGCAGTATGTCTCATTTTCTTCAGAGTGAAAGAACCTTCCTAAAGAGACTGTCAGGAAGCCACTGAAATTTCTGAAACTTCATCAATGCAAAATAATTCCACACCCTCCTGAAAGAAGCCCCCAATCTAAACCTCAATCAAACTCACCATGTTTTTGGAAGGAACTATGTGCTATGCTCACTGGATCATATTGAAACTGAAGAATATATACTTTTTAGTCAGTGCCACACATCTCTACACAGAAGTGAACACATACAAGACACTAGACAAGCACCGGACTGGAAATGGGACTAAAGGTGAAGAGAGGGCTAAGGGATCCTTCTGCCTTATCAGACAAAAATGCCTTGGCTGCACTCTGGAATCTTCAGGAAGCTCTTAAAAATTGGCTGCCTGACCCTACCCTTGGGATTTTGGTTAGTTAGTTGGACTGGGGTCAACGGAGGATTCAGGAATTTTAAAAGTGATCCAAAGGCCTCAGAGTTTAGAAACAGGGTAAAGAGATGGGTGTGGCACCACACACCTGTAATCCAACACTCAGGAGATTAAGGTAAGAGCTTCTTGAGGTCTAGCCTAGTCTAGTATATGCAGTGAGTCCCAGGCCTGCCTGGGATATAGAGTGAGACCCTATCTCTCAATCATCCCAGGTCAAATATTTATTGTGCATCAAGCCAAAGCTCATGTTATATTATTTGCAGTGCTGATGTTATGAATGGGACTCTTCCCTCCCCCGCCACAACCCCGTCTCTGATTCTCTTGTTGAAGCTCTAACTCCTAATGTGACCATGTTTGGAAATAAAACCTTTAAGTAAATCAGGTTAAATGAGGATGTAAAGATGCAGCCTTGGTCCAATAACGGTAGAATCATCATCAGAAGGTGCAGGAGAGAGTGGGAAGGGTGTGGGAAGAGAAAAGGCCACTTGAAAGCCTGGCAGCAAGAGAGGCTTAGGGGCTGGGCGGGGGGCGGGGGGGAAGCTGTTGACATTGTGACTTTACACTCCTAGCCTCTGCAGTCATGAGGAAAGACATTTCATTTCCTTCAGGCACTGACCAGGGGATGCCCTTAGGCCAGCCTTGAGTGGATCACATAGGAACTATTATTTTGGCTGCTTCTTGGCATTCCTGGGGACTATAATCCACCCTACCACTTGCCACTTAGGAAAATGGGAAGCATGTATGTATTTATCCTCCAGTGTCTGTCGGAAGACCCACCCACATTTAGTGTCTCCTAAATGGTGTCAAAATTCAAGATGGCTTGAATTTCGCCTTTTGAAAGCACTCAGGACTGCCTCCACGGATCCGACGGGACTTGGTGAAGGAACATCCACCTGTTTTCGCCTTTCTGCCTAACTATCATTAGGATAGTAAGTAAGAGTACTTGCCTCTCAAGCCTGACATCCTGAATTCACTCTCTAGGACCCACAGAGATAAGAACTGACTCACAAAGTTGTCCTCTGACCTCTACACACATGTTGAGGCACATATGAACATCGCACATACACAATGTAATAAATGCATATTTTTTTAAGTCATGAGACATGAGACTACATGCACTAGGTCACTCTGAGCCAGCGTGGCGGATGAAGATTCCCTGAAGCCTGAAAGGTACAAAATGAAACAAAACGTTTGTTAAATATTTCCTGGGGAATCTGATATTACTTAAGGGTAGGACAATACCTAGAATTTATAAGGATAGGAGTTTGATCCCTGGCAATACAAATAAAATAAAATAAAATAAAATAAAATAAAATAAAATCACAAACAGAATCTTTTCCTGGTTATTGCAATTCATACTCAGAAATTCTAACACAGGGATCCAAAGGGCCATCCAAGGCCCTCAGCTGCTTTGGTGGATCAACACAACTGCAAAGAGTGGATTTCCATGGCCTTCCTGTTGTTTCTACTGATTTCCCCTTTAACTCAGAAAAGCCTCCCTCTTTGTGATCTTGGAAGTACTAATTCTGGATGGCTAAAATTTGTGTTTCCTCTTGGTGGCCAATCTTCACTTCAGCTTTAAGCAACTTTCTGTTCTCCAGGTGAGTGTGCCTCAACTTGCCTTTTAGGTTGACATTCCTGGGGACTGTGGAAGGTCTCTGGGGAGCCTTCTTGCTACCCTCACGGGGCCTCTCCTGACATATCTTGACTAGGACATGTTATAACTGTGTTTTCTGACCCTAAAGGCTCAGCCTATGCTTGTCCGTAAATTCTCTCTGGGCTTCAAGTCTCCAATGTCTTTGGCCAAAGCTGGACTTTATTCTGCAAATCCTCCTCTTTATTCTGCAGTCCTTTATTGGCAATCCTTCTCTGTGCAAATGAGGAGAAAACTAGCAACTGCATGGTATGGACAACTTTTCCTGTCTTCTTTTGGAGAAGATAAAGATGTGCATTCTCATAAGGGTTCCAGAGATGGGACACAGTCCCCTCACTGCAATGACCTTGCTTCAACTAGCAACAAATGGTTTGAGTGCGCTGTGAGGCATGGCTTCTTTTGTTTGCTATTGTTTCGTGACACTGATTTATCTCTAAATGGGACCAAGCCTCTTTCTCTGACCTCTGGCATAGGAAATGATGTTCTTAGTAATGAGAGCATTACTGGAAGAGCTCAGGCATTGGTCCATAGCCTGTAGCAGTCCCATGGGGACCCCACCAGAAGACTGTTTTAGGGAACTTTCACCTCAGCCAGGAGCCCATCAAAGCACCTGGGTCAGTCAGCTTCCGGTAAGACAATCAGGGTTCTGAGACACATAAATGAGCTAAATGGACTGGGGAGCAAGGCGCAGAGGAGTAACCATACAAGTGCATGTTTGACTTCCCAAGAAGCCAGACCTGGTCACTTAGCAGAGGAATCTAAATTGTGGCAAATTGCTTCTCACAGACTTTTGCTCCCCTTCTTGGACACAAAACCATCCTCACACTCCAGCTGGCTCCTTATGGCGTCTAACCCTGCCTTGTGCCTAGGATCATTGCTTCATTTAAGGACATTATTAAATGCCAATGACTAAACTGATTTTTTTTTAAAACTCCAAAATTGTTCTATTTCTACTCTGGGTTGGGAAAAAGTCTAATTTAAATAAAAACAAAATGCAAAGCTCTCTTTTTTTTTTTAAATATTTTAAACCTTCTAAATACAACTCAGATTAAAAAAAAAGTTTCTGCATATACTTGCAAACAATATATGGAGAAAAATCAACAGAGGTGATTTGAGGACTAAGTTCCAAAACTGCTTTTTCTGGGGCAGGCACCTTCAGGGGTTTAATTCCTAGTGTGAGCACACATTCAAACCGTCCTTGCCTTTGTTTTCAGGTTAAACGTCATGATAGAAGCTGAGCATTTCTGTCTATCACTTGAGACTTTTAAACATTTGCTTCCTGATGTAAGATAGGTATACCTCCCCCCAAATCTATATATTACATCGTCTTCATAAATGAGAAGCATAAACAGCATGGTTACAAATGGTCCCACCCTTCCATGTATACATATGTGTCTCTCAAGTAAATCCTGATGGCTCCTTGGTTTAAGAAGGGGATTTAGTTGGAAATAACTGGCAAGGTCTCCTTGCCTGCTACGACTATTAAATCTGTCTCTACTATACCTTCGTTATTTTATTTTAGATTTGCAGTCCAAGGTGAGACCCCACTATACTCTGTGGCAGTTAGGATTCAGCCCTGTCACTGCTGTGAGTTGACTTCAATTTCCCTATAAGAGCCATGAAACTTGGTCTACCTTTATAGAATGCTGGGGCTTCCCCAAGACAACACATTTAACTTCCATAGGGCTGGTCAGAGGCTTCCCAGGAGGCCTTTTGTTCCTTACCAACACCTTAGAAGAAATTGAAAGGCTGGTTAATACAATGCAGTCCTTGGCTCTGGTCCATATTGGCTGAACTCCATCACTTTCAATTACCCTTTTCAGGCTAGGAGCTGGGATCAGGGCTACAGCACTTGCCCAGTATGTCTCAAAATGTATGTTCAACCCCTAATACCACAAATAATAGATTATCCACTTCCTTGCAACAAAGAAACCATCTAACTAATCAGGGTTTTCTGATATCCTCTTACTGTTCACAAGTACTGATGTAACAGTTTCCTAACCAGACCTCTTAGAGCAATGGTTCATAATCTTCCTAAGAAAGTGACCCTTTAATTCACTTCCTCATGCTTTGGCGACCCTCACCATGAAATTATTTTTGTTGCTGTATCCTAACTGTAACTTTGTAATTATGCTCGTAATGTAAATATCTGTTTTCTTGTGGTCTTAAGTACCCCTGTGTAAGGGTCCTTATACCCTGCAATAGAGTCTGGACCAAAGATCGAAAAACTGTCTTATAAGCGCTCACTACTTTTGGTTTATCCTATCTACAATACATATTCACTCATATCCACCCCCTTCTTCCACCTTCCTCCTTTATGGGTCTGCTATGGTGCCTGGTATTGTTTTGAAGCAGGTAGGGTTCAGGAGAACCTCCAGCCTCAGTCTCCCAAATACCTATGACTATAGGTGTACACCACATGGCCTGGCGCTGTGGGGAATTCTTTAAAACTCACTTTCTTCTTTCAAATGGGAAGAATATTTTAGGGCAACAAAAATAAGAAGAATACCCAGATTTAGCCTTTTTATAAGGATCTACAGACTGTTACCCTTCCCATGGGACTCTCTATAACTAGAATTTCTAATAAATTAAAGCAAAAGCTTGAAAAAGCATTGCATAGGCCTTCCCAAACTACTCTGTCAGGTTGAGCTCTTCCAGAAAACATCTTTACCCTTTTCCTTCCAGGATTATGCCATAGCATCTATAATCTAATTATAGAAGTAGCAGGCTGAGTTTATTTAAAGGACTTAACCAATCAGCCAAATTGATATCCAAAGGAAGGCTTTATGGCATTTTAGTTGATCATTTTAAGACTTCTATAAAAGAAATTTAAATAAACGTAAGGGAATTTCTTTTCTTTCTTCTTTCTTTTTCCTTCTCCTTCTCCCCCCCCCCCCTGCCCCTACAACCTTCTCCTTTTTCATTTACTTGGGTTCCAGGCCTTGAATTCAGTTTCTCATGCTTAGACATCAAACACTTTGCCCACTGAGCCACCTCTGCAGTTCCTCTAGGATGCTGCTGACACTAAGCGCTTATATTGAGTGAATATGTGTTTTATCTCAGTGACTAAAATAAAGTATTTGTTCTCACAGTCCATGTGCCTCAGTTTGCCTTTTAGTTTGAAAGAGGAGCTCAACATTTTTATTGGACATGTCCAAAGTCTTAGATCATTCAGGAACTAGTTGCTTATAACAATAGATAACTCCAAACTCTGGAGGCTGGAAATTCCAGGATCTAGGAAGAGTGTGTTTCCGTTCTTGCATGGTACAAAGTGTGAAGGAGGGCTCTGTGTTGTCTTTCATAAGCTAATCCCATTTATAAGTCTTTTCATGAGAATCATTTCCCAAACGCAGGTTAGGGTTATAACAAATAAAATTTGAGAGGACATAAATTCTTTGTTCATTATATTATCACACACATGGATGATTTCAGTGAAGTATTAAAAGTAGAGAAAAGGAAACCCAAACAGGACACGCGAGGAAGACCCAGTAGGCCCACTTTTGTCATCACAAAGTACCAAGAAATACCCCAGCTGCTAGGAAGTCTTAAGTCATATCTCTGAAGCTAATCCTGCTTTGTTTACAGCTCATCATTTAAATGTAAAATATGCAAGCAATATTAGTTGAGTTATTTTGGGTTCCTTTTGTATTTAAGTATGCAACAAGTAAATTCAGCTCAGTGAAAGATAAAATTGATATAAACCTTTTATATTTTATTTCGGTTTACTATTTCTATCACTGTATGACAAATTCCACACTTAGTGGTTTGAAACAACACATACTTAATATCTTCTACTTTCATGGGTCCGAGGTCCAACTTGGATGCTTTCTGGAGGCCTCAGGGGAAATGTGTGCCTTTTCCTTCTCCAGTTTTTAGAGGTGGCCAGCACTGGTTGGGTCATGAGCTCCTTCCTTCCACCTTGAAAGGCAGAAACATTGAGCCCAGTCCTTCTCGTTCTTACATCACTCTGTGTCCTATATCTATCTTCTGCTTTGATAAACTATGTCATGACATTTGGCCCACTCGTAAAATCCAGTTTGTTAAGATTGGGCTCACGTTTTCATGGTCTCAGTCCATGATGATTTTACAGCATTGCTTTGGACTGGGATAGTACATTAGGCTGTCAGTCTATAGTAAACCAAACTGTTGACTCATGAGAAGGAAAGAAGGAGGAAGATGGCCAGGGAAAGGGGGAGGGACAAAGAGAGGGAGAGGGAGACAAGGCAAGAGATACTAGTGACTGATCTTTTATTAAGTTCCACTTCTTAAATTTTCTACCTCTTCCCAATAGCAGAAGTCTAGAAACTAAACCTTCAACATATGGGCACTTTTAGGGGGACACTCTGGATCCGAACTATGTCCTTCAGGTTATTAACCCAATTTTAAAGTCATCACTGTCCTTAATTTCATCTGCAACTATCATACCTATTCACCATGCAACCTAACACATCGCCAGGCTTCAAAAGTCAAGACACAGAAACCACCAGGGAGCTGTTATGTACCCAGTACCACGTATGTTTATCCTAGTGCAAAGTAAATTGGCTGATCTCCTAAAATAAGAGAAAACAGGGATCCAAAGAGCTTTAATTGGCATGCTCACCATTTTGCCATTAGAGCAATTTAGAAGTTAAGATAGAGGAAATTGACTTTTAAAGGTATAATTAACCTTCACCTCTGCCCTACGTAGAGAGCCGTGCTGTATGGCTATGATCATCTAACAGGGAGTAAAGAGAATTATCTTCTGGTTGCTTGTACACTTAATATGTGTGTCATGGGTACTATGTGAGAATGATCACTGGAAGAACATAATTTTTTAAAGCATTTGCTTGTTCACCTTTAACTTAGCAGCTACATTCTTCACAGGCTGATATCCACACTATGTAGTCAGCATATAATATGTGTTGGGTCTAGTGACTGAAAAACAGTTCATTATATACAACTTTCCGGACACTCAAATAATACGATAATAGTATTTGCAATTTTTTTCCGCTGAATAGGGCCAAGACTTTATGCCAAGAGTAGTGATAGATCATCTCATTTAGAAATCATAAAAGCCAAGGAAATATAACAATCCATCTGGCACATGGCAGACCACTGCAGAAAGACTGCAAGATATTCTAAACTTCCTCAAAAGAATTTTGATTACTGTTTCTTTTATTTCTTACCTAAATTATTCTAAATATATGTAAATAGATTTAAATGGCCCCATAATTCCTGGCAGAGATCTTGCTTGCCATGCACAACCATCAAGTGTGTATTATTACAGCTTCTGTAATTAATTTTTACAGTAACCAAGAGTTGTGACTGGTCACCCCAGCAACAGGCAGACATTTCAAATACACGATAATCTAGGACAGACTTGGCTGGATTTATTTGAAGAACAGTTGTAGTGGGAGATTATGGGAAATAATGAATTTGAAAATTTGAAGAGGCAGAAGAAATCACCTCACCCATCACTCTGTCTTACACTGTTAACTGGAAACAGAGGTGAAAATGTTCAATAAATTGTCTATGGGCAGCCATCTTGAGAAAATTAGAACTTCAGAGAGTCCTGACTTGATTTCTACAGGTATCAGGATTTTTAATTATACATGCACATAAACTCTCTGCAACATTTCTTCACTGTTCTGTACTGCAGTTTGAGATTGCTTGATCCAAAATCTTTAAAATGTTCCCAAATACGAACACAGCATTTTGGGTCTTCTGTTTTTGGATTAGACAAACTCAACTAGTAAAGTCTGTTCAAATATTAAAAACAAAGCAGGAAACAAACCACAGCACCTCTGAAATCTGTCTTCACACACTTCAGACAATGAACACTGAACTTTTGCCTGGAAAATAGATGCCCAGGCAAGATGGCTTGAGATAGAACACAGTGACCGAAGAGGCTGTTTATTCCTATGCTGGAATGAATATGGGCTCTCTGAAGATAATCAAAAATAGAGACTAGAACAACAAAGGAAGCAGGAGAAAAAGAAAAAAGAGAAAAGAGGGAAGTCAAGTAGGGAAGGAAGATACAGGGAAAGGAGGAAAGAAGGAAAGGAGGGAAAGGAGGAACGAGAAAAAGGAACAAGACCTGTGGTGCAAACACTGGTATTTCTCTCCTTCCCTGCAGCGCTCTCACTTTGGATAGAGTGGTACACCTCCTAGTGGAATCTCCCTTGCTTGTAGAGTTCCAGTATTATGTAAGAAAGAAAAGAGTCAAACTGCCACACTCTCTTCCTGAGATGGTCCCTAGGCAGGTTACATTAAGAACAGTGTTGTACACGATCTGATAATTGTTTTAATTCCTACTAATTAATAATAACCCAACTCATTTAGTATAAATCCTGAGAGAATTCCCTGTTGGTACCGTTCAAAGCTAAGAAGATTCAACATCCTCCCTTTGTGAACTCTTACTCAGCTGTTACAGTTGATAGCTCTGGCATCAGTTTTAAGAATTGCAAAAAAAAAAAAAAAAAAAAAAAAAAGAGATCATTTTTCTGATCTTACAATTTTTGGCAGTGATTTAATAATAATTCTGTTCTGTTAGGTAAAAAAAAAAAACCTTAGATCTACTGAAAAGTATTTCGAGGTCTGAAAATTTTATAAAAATACTATTGTTCTATAACTTGGATCAAAGTCCTATACCCTATACAGAGAAATAAAAATATAGCTGAGGCTAGGAACTGGTATCTCAATGAATTTCCCCAGGTCACAGCCCCATTGTGGAAACCTAGGTCAGGAGCTGAAGCAGAGACCACGCAGGAGCTCTGCTTATGGGCTTGCTCCCTCTGGCTCGCTCAGTTTGCTTTTTTATACCACCCACGGCCACCTGCCTGGGATGGCACTGTGTTCAGTATGCTATGCCCTCCCACACCAATCATTAATCAAGAAAAATGATCCAAAGTATGGAGGCAATTCCTTAACCATGATGGCCTCTTTCCAAGAGTCTTTAGCTTATGCCAAAGAGTCAGAAATGAACTAGCACAGGAACCCAGATTTTGTAGCGTGGAGTACTGAGTTAATGCATGAATTCTGGATTTTGGAGTTGAAACTTGGGAGTCTAAACACATGAGTGGACTCCTTTAAATTTTATTTATGTATTTATTTATTTATTTATTCATTTGTTTAGTATTTATATGCTGTGAGGGCTAGGACACACACACACACACACACACACACCATGATATACATGTGAAAATTAGAAAACTTGCAGAAGTTGTTCCTTCCTACTTTGGCCATATGGGAGATGGGATTAAATGTAGGTCATCAGGCTCAGCAGCACCTATCTGTCCACTTAGTGGACTCTAAATATTCTTAATATGGTTTATATGGAAATGAATTTTGGAGAATATAAAAAAGGAGATTGTGTGTGTGTGTGTGTGTGTATATATGTGTGTGTGTGTGTGTGTGTGTGTGTGTGTGTGTGTGTGTGTATGTGTGCTTAATGTGCTGCCCAGGGCATTTTGATTTGTCAGTATGAATATCCATCCTCTATAAAGACTAACTAATACTGAGGGAGTGGGGTAATTAAAAAGCCTGCCCTGACACCAGCCCAGTATCAAAGTTAAAAAAAATATATTTATTAATACCAGATAAGGTGTAGCATGCCTATAATATCAACATTTGGGAGGTGGAGACAGGATGGTCA
>JADRCD010237751.1:0-11670 GCA_019843815.1 Montemys delectorum | reverse complement strand
CAAGCTGCACATCTGCTACATAAGTGCAGGGAGGCCTAGGTCCAGCTTGTATATGTTCTTCAGACTCCGAGAGCCCCAAGGGTCCAGGTTAGTTGACTATTGTTCTTCCTATGGAGTTCCTATCCCCTTCTGGGTCCCAAATCCTTCCTCCTAGTCTTCCATAAAAGTCTCCACGCTCTATCCACCGCTTGGCTGGGGGTGTCTGTTCTATCCACTGTTTGGCTGGGGGTGTCTGCATCTGTCTGAGTCAGCTGCTGAGTAGAGCTGATGGCTAGTATCCCACTTTATTTTTATAGCACGTTTTCATTATCTTTTCATTTATGATGGGCAAGTAGGTCGATTATTCTTTGCTACAGAGAATGAAGTAGTAGTGAACATGAGGTGAAGAATATCTCCATGGAAGAATACTGTGTCCTCCAGGTATTTGGAGGCTCAGATGCTAGTTTTACTTTTAAGTTTTCTTTTAAATCTCTAAACTGATTTCCATAATGACTGTATTAATTTTTAACCCCATTAACAGTGAGTAAGGGTTCCTGTTATAGGGAAGTCATACTGCAGGCATTCTGAAAACTTGACATCTACAAATTTATTTTTATGAGTTTTGAGAATGTCATACATGGAGTACTGTGTTTACGTCATTTCGTCATTTCCACCCTTACCCACAACTCCTTTTATGTTCCCTTATTCCCTCTCAGCTTAATAACCTCTTCTTCTTTAATAATTGTCAGAGAGAGAGAGAGAGAGAGAGAGAGAGAGAGAGAGAGAGAGAGAGGAAGAGGAAGGAGGAGGAGGAGGAGGGAGGGAGGGAAGGAAGCAGAGAGGGAGAGAGATACACATAGACAGACAGGTATGTATACACATATGCATTTACACACACACACACATACATACACACATACACACACATACACATACACACACACAGAAAGAGAAACACATACATACAGACAGACAGGCACACACACACACACACACACACACACACACACACACACCACAGACACACAATCTGCTGACTCTGTTTAGTGTTGCTTCTGTGTTTAAGGATGACCAGTTGTCTCTGGATAACTATTAGTAGGTTCATCCTTGGGAAAAACAACCTCCCTGTCTTACTAGCCATTAATTGCCTATAGCTTTTGATCTAGGAGTGGGAATTGTGAAATTTCTAAGGGGAATTGCCTTGATTGTTGATTGAGGAAGGATAGTTTCTCCCACTGTAGCATCCTTAGGTGCATGGTCTTGTACTGTAAGCATGAGTCTGTGAGCAAGCCAGCAAATAGCATCCTTTCAATCTTTCCACGGTTTCTGCTTTAATATTCTGCTTGAGTTTCTGTCCCAATATCCTTCCACAATGGACTATAATCTGTAAGCAGAAATAAAATCCTCCAAGTTGCTTTTGGTTAGAACGGTTTTTTTTTTAATCATAGAAATTAAACAACTACAATGCTCTATCACTGCTGTAATCAAATAGCTAACAAACAACAAACAAATACCACCAACCCCTCCCCCGCCACACACATATACCCAAAAACCTTAAGAGAAAGAGGAGCCTATTTTTGGCTCACAGTTGGAGGCATGCAGTCCATCCTGGTGAGGGAAGCCTGAGAGTGTCTAGACCACAATCCCAATCTAAAAGCAGAGAACAGGGCAAGCAACACTCACACTGGCACTCCAGCCCATGGTGCCAGCCACCTTGAGGGTGGCTATGACGGTTGATATTGGTTGCCAACTTGAACAACTCTTGGATCAGCTAGGAGACATGCTTCTGGGTGGGCCTGTACAAGAATTCCCGGGGAGAAGTACCTGAAGAGGAAAGACCGGCTGGCACAATGCCAGGTGGCAGTCCAGATTTAAGGCTGACTGAAGGAGAGCTGCATTTTTGCCTGCTGGTCTTCCTTTCCTCTGTGTGTTTCTACTTTGTTGTTGCTTCTATTACTTTACTTCTGCAACATGGTAGGTAGTACAGCTTCTTCGCTTTCCAATGTGGATTGAAGACTAGTTCTTCAAGCCTATTCTAGGCTAGATTGAGACTGCTGAAGATTCCTGACTTACAGATGGACCAGCCACTGGGTTCTCAGCCTCTCCAGTACACAGACAGCCATTGTTGGACTATATTATGTAGGATAATTTAATAAGTCCCCTTTATAATGTATATATCCATCCTGTTGGTCCTGTTACTCTAGAGAGTCCCTCTCAGTAATGTTCTGGAAACACTACACATATATACCCAAAGTTGTGTTCTATTAGGACCCTAGGTAGTTTGCTAATTCACCAAAGTTAACAGTTAAAATTAAATATCAC
Organism: Montemys delectorum; assembly: GCA_019843815.1. Lineage (NCBI taxonomy): Eukaryota > Metazoa > Chordata > Mammalia > Rodentia > Muridae > Montemys > Montemys delectorum. Next base: position 9,369 of record JADRCD010237751.1, on the reverse strand, counting down.
ATATACTGAGCATTCCAGGACAAAAAGGTCACAGCTACAGGGAATCAAAGTTGTAAGAAACTTTTTCAGGCATCCTAATATTGCCTGGGAAATTGGTGCAGGAACAAGCTGGTGTAAGGATTAAAGTCTTGGCTGGATCCACACGGATTGGAGAACAGTAAGTCAGTACTTGAAGCCAGGAATGGAGCATTCAGTCTAGCAATAAGATGAGAAACGTGAAATTACCAAAGGGAAGTGGAGAACTGGTTTTCTAGGTGCCTCCTTTCACAAGGGACCGGAGCAACTGGAGGGGCAAAGCCATCACAGCCCATAGGCAGAAGCCAGCGGCTCTCAGTCCCCAGGAGCCTGCCTGCTTTATCACCCCCAGCGACCGCAGCTTTGCCAGACTGCCAAGGGAATGGAGCCATTTTCGGAGGCTTCTCTGGGAAATCAATTGTCCATTTCTACCCTACTTCCTACTGGAGAACATTTTCAGTGGTCAGAAGAGTCCCACCAGGAAAGATGGGTTATAAAAAATCACATTTCCCCCAAAACTGGGGAAAGGAGAGCAGGAAGTTGAGATGGAAACAAAGAGAAGAAAGAGCAGACCGTATAAAGGCAAAGTTCACCACGAAATGCAAGGAGACTCGTGGTAGGAGAACCGCTCGGAGAACATTCATAGCTGAGCTCCCCACCATCCTTCATTCTCTGCACATGGACCAGATGTGGGTCTCTGTGCTAACTGAACTCCACTGCAAAGTAAGCTTCTACAACGAGGGCCAAGGGATGCTATAATGGAGTTTACATTATCATCAGGAGTCATCATAACACTATATCTCCACTTAACAGAGTAAGTTAAGTAACAGGGTTCTCCCCAAGAGCACAGGACTTATCTAGCCACAGGTTACTGGCTCCTTCCCAGTGCTAAGTATGACTTCCATCTCATGGAGCACGCTCAAATCCTATTGGAATGTCATTGGCCACTCCCATGGTGTTTGTGTCACTGTTGCACCAGTGGACATATCTTGCCAGGACAGCTATTGCTTCAGTTCATAAGATAGTCCAGCAATAGCATAAGAAAGTTCGTATTTGCCTTGGAAGTCTGCTAATGACTTTGTTATATTTATATATTTTATATATTTTATTTTATTATATATTATATGTTTATATATTTTATATACTTATAGTTTATTATATTTATTTCATTTAAAATGTGTGATATACTTAAAGTTGTATGCTACTTTTGTCTCATATACTATATGTTTTATATTTTGTAAAATACAAATGAAATACTGTAGTCTGCCTTGGGACCTAATAGATTCATACCAATTGAACACCGCTGGATCAATTGAGAATCTCTTCTTGGTCACTGAGTACTTTCTTACTGTATAAAAACGCACACTGTCTCAAGTCGGGGGATTTGAATAATGCCTCTATTTTAGCACTGTTCTCACAGGCAAAATGCAGAAAAATGAAAAGGCTCTTAGGTAAAGAAAATAAGACTACATTTTCACAGGTTCCAAGTTATAAATGCAAATCAGTCTTCAGGGTACAATCAGGACCTTTGTCACTAGCATGCCTTTCCATATAAGAATAGGAAGGTACTTAAAGCAAAATTCTATGGTCACATTGCTCCTCATGATGGCGCAGTCACTGATTCTTACCTTGAACCAGCCATTTGTATCTCTCAGAACGAGGGCTATTTTATTTGACGTTTCTAAGGCAGCTGAAATGAGTAGGTTCAAATTCTAGACCCTGAATCTCTCAAGTTCAGCTCTCCAATCATTTTTATATTTTCATTTTGGCAAAGCATGCAATCAAACAATCTTTCAATATGTGATTGCTGAAATTAACTGACAGCCACCATAACTTCTTTTTAAAATGTAGAAAACACACTCAAAAAGAAAAGGAGTCAAACACACACACACACACACACACACACACACACACACACACCACACGCACACGTGAGTACATACACGCATACACACAAAGACACCTGGGGAGGAAAAAATTTTTGCTCTTTGATCTTTCATACTTTATTTAAAGGAAATGATGAAATAATTTTGTTAAGGAGAAACAGAATTTCAAGCATTTTGTTTCATGAACATGTAACTTTAATATTAATATGAATTACAAATTGAAGGGGATCCAAAGGAAAACACAAGAACATAAAATATACAAAATAGTCTCTAAAATAAGTTATTCTAAGGAATAACAAGAATAATATAGTGAGTGATTAAAAGGTGTCAAAGAGGAACACACTCTGGCTAGGACTGGCTAGTAACTTGTCCTTGTCTCCTCTAGTACCAGGCAATACTGACCTAGAGACAAGTGTCTCATCTAGCTAGATATTTTATTTCTGACCTATAAGACTATTAGTAAGAAAATGAATCACTGGTTCAAAAAGAAAACACTACAAAGCACACACAATGACTTGACTATTTCCACTGAGTATTTATACATTTTAAAGCTGCAACCTACGTTATTCATCCGGGATGTACTGCTTTGACATTTCACATTTCGAAAGCATGCTAGCTGTTGTTGATTGGGAATTATGCATACAGGTGGGAGATTACCCATCTCAACGTGGGGAATTGTCTTCCTGGCTAGATTTCTGTGTGATGGAAGAAGGGTGTCAATCAGCTGTGGTGAGGCAGATCTTATTCTACAATGACTTCCCATAGGCTGTCTGGTGACCATTTTTCCTTTCTGACTCGTGGGCAACATTAATTGATATCCTTGGACTTTTTTTAAAAAAAGGTTTTCCAATAGGAACCCCCTTCACAAAAACCTTTACAGAATTCAGTTTTGTGAATACACTGCAAAGGGCAAAAGTAGACCTAACTAGTGTAGGCATGTGTACTTCTAGGATCAGGGAAGAATCTAGGAAATTGTTTTTCTCTTTATAACTGGCAAATTCCAAAACTCAAGTGCTCAAGGTTGGCATCAGTATCATAGGCAATTAATGGTAATAGTAGCCTTACATTTGCCAGATTCACATAACTACATATCCAGTCTCTCTCTCTCTCTCTCTCTCTCTCTCTCTCTCTCTCTCTCACTCACTCGCTGTGTGTCTTAACATTTTGGGCACATGTTTTAAAGTGCTTCTTTTATTGCCGCCATTGTGCCAATGAATGTATATTCTTCCCGAATAGTTTTTTCTTTTCTTTTTCTTTTTCTTTTCTTTTCTTTTTTTGTGGATGTGCAGAGATCAAGTCTCATAGTCCTCTTTGTTGATAAAGTAGATACATTTTAATTCATTCAAAATCTGAGGATCTTGACATAACAGATGATACATACCCTCTTCTCTTTCCTGCTTGTTAGAATGTGGCCATGATAGCTGGCTCTGCAGCAGCTTTTTTTGGGTCACAAGATGACCTTGATAATAGAGCGAAACCCAGAAGAGTACAAAGACAGAGGGCTCTGAGTCACTGAGGGCCCCGTAGAAATGACTGATCTCATCAGCCATGTGCTACTTGCCTACTAACCTTTTGACATCACAGAAATCAATTTCACCTTTACTTAAGACTCTGTATATCGAGTCTCTGTTATCGTCCGTAAAAAAGATTCTTAAATAATAATGTCTGCTTGCAACAGCAAAGGGAGAAAGACTGGTTTATCTACTACGAAATGCATAAGTCCCTTTCTTTGAGAAGATGTTCCCGCAACTCTCTACTCTTAGAGAATAGTAAAGTCAGCAGCAAAATAAAACTCCAGAGTAGGATTTTTTTGATGGGGAGGAACACTGATGTATATGGAGACAGAGGTTCAGGAAAGCAGAGAGCACGGCAATAGCCAGGAAGTGGCAGGGCCAAGAGTAGCGTTAGCTCCAGAGAGATAACATCCAAGTCTTGGTGGCACTATGTCTGCCATTATTCCCACTTCATCCAAGTAGATTAGTACTTTTATGAGGTAGAAAGAGTAGCGCACAATGATCCCAGCCTAGCCTACAGTAAGCAGATGGCATGATGGCCCACGGTGGCTTCCTCTGTCTGAATGTCCACTGGTAGATAAGGTTCTCTGGCTCAAAGCTGCTCATAAAATATTGTTAATTATTTCTGAAACTGGTAATGGACACAAAATTGGTCTTGTCTTGCCAATGCTTAATGTTTTTAGGTTTGCTGCTATGGGTACCTGTCTATGGAACGGTCTGGTTGGTCCTATGCAGCATGAATCCCTTGTCTACGTCACTACTCATAGAGACTGCTTTATCTTCAGTCTTTACAAATGTTGAATTATTTTATATGCCACTCAGGTACCTATGGAACTTAATTCCATATGCAACAGTTATTTTATCTCACGCATTAATAAATGAATATAGAAATTGTTACATAAAAATAAAATCTTGAAGTTGCTTTTAAGAAGAATCATGTGTGGTTAACTATTATTGCTTAACTATACTTCTTTTCTACTCAGGAAACACAATTGGGTTAGGATCTTTGGTAACAGAACAGCTCAAACTTGATTGAGCTACATGAGAAGTGAATTGAAGATCAGCTTTGACTCCATTAGCACAGTGATACTGTCAGCCAGGGTCACCAGAGCCAACTCTCATGAAAACCCTCCCTGGAAAACTGGTTTCTAAGGGAGATTGTTAGGGCTAATCTGCCAATCAGCTTCAACTACTGATGATTCCAAAGAGAGTTGCAAAAATATCAGAGAACCAATTATGAAACAGGAATTTTTCTTTCTGAATGTTTGACTCTGTTTCTTACCTGGCCGTCAGGGGGTAGGAAAATCTCATGAAGCAAGGCTAAATCATCCTAGTACTATTACCAGATACAGACAGACAAACATTGTGGCTGAGAACACAGCCACTCTATTGAGTGTCACGTGCTAATCCCACGTGTGCCTGGAACATAATGAAAATACTTTTAGAACACAGTAAAAGGCCAGCTGTAAATGGAGGAGGTTCAAGTACCCCACAGGGGCACATTTCACTTCTAAACATTGCCACAATATCATCACAGAATAGAAATAAATAACAGCTGAACTTTCATGTGTGCTGTAACAAGAGACTCTTGCCATTGTTTGCCACAGATACTCCACTTGAGCGGCAGACTGTTAAGTGAGAAGGTTAGGGTTTGCCTTGCCAAAGCAGTAGGCTACCAAGGGCGTGGAGACAGTCCTCTCTCAGGGTCAGATCCAAGTGTGCAGATGTCTGTGGGGTGAATCTGTCTGCAAGCTCAGGAAACAGCCTAAATACACAATAACTGAAGGGCAGTTTCTAAAGTGTGTGAGCCACAACTGTAGAATGGCTTTCTCTCTTTAAACCAAATAAGAAACCATTTTTAATTCCCTCTCTCTTTCTGGTATTTTCCCCTCAAAGAGATGTTGTTTACCTCTGTTTTCCACAAATAATTGTGTTGATTTGACTCGTCAGCTTCTTGCAGCATTGAACTCTCTTGGTTAACATCTCAGAGTCTACATAAAGATATATTTAGGTTCCAGGGGTTCTCTTAGAGTTTAGGCCAGTCTTTTGGTAAGACGCATGCCCTTTTCAGTCCTAGATGTATACTGGAATACCATAGCTGAGTGACTCAAACCCCAAACATTTGTTGCATTGAGAAGTCCAAAGCAAAGCCCCTCAGATTCCGTGGGTGGTGATGGGGCCAGGGCTGATTCCGTGTTCATGGATGACTGCAGTGTCTATACATTGTGGAAGAGCCTGCAGAGGCTCCTCGTTAATCTCATTCATGAATGCCCTGGCTTTGTAATCACCTTCCCAAAGCTCGGTTTCCAGATACCACCTGTTTGTAAGAGATTTTTTTAATTCGCACACAGACACAGATAAACAGACAGACATACAGACAAACAGACACACAGGCACACACAGACAATACAATCACATGAATCAAAACATGAATCAAAGGCACACTGACACAAATCAACACAGGCATACTGACACATGCACACACACACACACACACACACACACACACACACACACACCCATCTATTAACTCCAGAAAGGAAACCCACAACAGACCAAAATAACAGTTGCACCAGAGTCTAACTTCTTGCACCAACGGGTTCGTACTGTGGTTAGTGAGGCATGTCGAGGGGTTACTTACAGGAGCAGGGGTGCCCGAAAACAGCTGCATCATTATGATGCCCGCTTCAATTGACTCTTTAAAGCTGCAGCCTTGGAGCTCTCTGTGTGACTTTCAGGCAGTGTGGCGGGTCTAAGAATCTCTCAGTAGAAACTCTCCTCAGCGGTTGGGTTGGCTTCTGCTTCTCTAGCTACAGGGAGAAGGCCCCCACTAACCTTTCAACTTTCAGACGCGTGAGGCTTGCTACTTTTTGCCTTTCAGCTTCCCTTCAATGAAGGGAGTGTTCCATTGGGAATAAAGTATTTTATAACAGCATCACAATTAGTGGTCGGCTTGATTGTGTTAAAAATTGCGTAGAAGAAGCAGACACGACATTCATTCTGTAGCAGTACCATTCAGCGTGATTCAAGGAACAACAGGCAACATCTTCGGGCCGTACCTAACTCCTTGTTTACGTAAAGCGAATGACTCTCTCTTAGGTTCTCATTGCTGACCCCCCTCTGCAGGCACGTCATAGCTAATGAAGATAGAATAGAGGGAAAAGTAAGCCTGGAGTGTCTCATGGCACTGGCAGTTGATTCAGCAACCGAGAACAGAGAAGTCTGTTAGGAGGAAGCTCTGGAGGTTGAGACCTCCCACTCGACAGCAAGTCTCCCTGGAAGTAAATACCAAGGCGTTAGCTATTGTACTATCAAATGAACAGGATTTGACTGCCAGCTAAGAAGACCCAAGAGAGACACTCTGGGTGAGGCATTTGGGAGGCTGGACACAGAGTAGGAGGAGATGCTGTTTTTCTGATGGGGAAGTGGAACCTTCATTTATTTGCCTTTCTTCTGCAATTGTTTTGTGGAGGATGTTAAAATTAAATGTCTGGGTATCTGGAAATTCAGCAGAGTTACATCATTTAATCATTAGCACTGTGCTCCTTTTTCAAGTCACGGTCACTTGTCTCTCGTTCTGTAACCCTTTCACTTCAAAACTGACTCTACACATTCATGCCTATTTTCAAAACTATGAGATATTATCTTGTCCTAAGAAAGATGTGATAGGATAACACTTTTAGCTTATTCATTGTTTTTGATCCCAAAGAAGCATGGTCTCCTTAAATATTTACCTTTTTTTATCCAATGTGCAAACAATTCACAAGAAACCCGTACGTTACGTGTTGAGTTTGCGGGTCATCAAATGCTTAGACATAAGAATAATGGTATTTGTTCAGTTGACAAAAACAGTTGTTTGAAGCCATGTGTTCATTATTTTTCTTATGATTACATCAATTTAGTGACATGTTCTATTGTATCATCTTGAAGCTTAGGACAGTTATACTGCCACCACAGTTTATGCATCTCACAATTCAATAGAATTGTTTATTTCCTTTTAACTCAGGGGCAAGAAATCTTGGTTTATGCTGCTATTGTAGGCACGGAGAAGGTCAGGCTCAGCAGCAGCCGCCAGTTCAAGGTAACTATTTCAGAAACCTCATTCCATCAAACCTTGCCTTCTCTCCACCTATACCTAATCAGTTGCTTTCATGTTCTCGGTCATACCACATTTATGTTTCTCATGTTCCTGAATTCATCTCTACTATCACAGTGCCAGGCTTCCTTTCTTCATTTCTCTGTCTTTCTTTCCCTTTTCTTGTATTTATTTATTTATTCAGTGTGTGTATGTGTGTGTGTGTGTGTGTGTGTGTGTGTGTGTTTGGGTGTACATGTGCATGTCCACGATCTGCTACAGTACATGTGTGGAGTGGTTTTTTCTCATTTTTCCTTATGGGTTCTACAGATAGAACTCAGGCCACCAGACTCAATGCAGGCGCTGTTACACATAGAGCCACCCTGCTGGTCTACAGTTATTTCTTTGCAACCAGAAACTTGCAAGCCATCCAAGGCCTTCTTCTGCTTTCAGAGGAACTTTTGACCTCAGCCTTCCCACAGTTCTGCCCCAGTCAGGATGTCTCCCAGATGAGAAGCTCTCGGGGTCTTTGCTGCCACCTACAGAATCAAATTCAAGATCCTGGGTTTGTATCTAGCATTCTCTCCAATCAAATCCGGACTTGTATCTAAAACTTACTTCTACCACAGACTCCATTGTCATCCTCCTACACTCTCTTTCCCACTCCCCTTATTTTACCCTTTGGAATTTATTTACCTGATTCGTTCCATCACACAGCCCAGTCCCATTCCATCTTCCAAGTCCTCTCCCATACCTTCTGAAAGCCATTTCCAGAGGCCGTGTCTCCATTCTCTAGCCAGCAAACAGCTAAAGCTGCCCTCTCATGTTTGTTACCCGAGTTCACTATGTACTGACCCAGTGAGGGCGTGTTATGCCATGGTCACCAACACAAAACTCACAAAATCCATATGTCTTTGCTGTGTCTCACAGGAGTTCTGTTTCCCAAATAGTCTTTTGACACCTCCATCTCTGCACATGCTTTCCCAGTTTCCCCAGGAGGAGGAGAGGGGGAAACACAAAGAATCCCATGCCAGCTTCTAGTGTTTTTGCCTGGAATCAAGACTTTAATTAGATGGGTAAATGTAAAACTCTTGAATAAATAGAAAAGAGGCCAAGAAATATTAGTGGACAATATGAATTTATTTTATTACAATCTGTACACACTCTATTTCTTTCCATTGACTTATTTCATTGGCTATCACTTTTCATAAAATATACAGTAGGGGTATTGAGGAGATTGATCAGTGAGTAATATGCTTGCTGTGCGAGCGTGAGGACCTAAGCTCAGATACCCAGCACCCATGTAGAAGGTGGGCATGGAGGTAGGTGTCTGTGACCCACAATCCTGGCAGGGCTTGAGGGCTGGTGAGTCCTGGCTGTCCTAGGACTCAATATCCAGACCAGACTGGTCTCAGACTCACAGAATCTGTCTGTCTCTGCCTCCCAAGTGCTGAGATTGAAGTTGTGAACTACAGTGCCTGGCTCAGAATTCAGTTTTTAAAACTTGTACTTATTATTAATATTCATGTGTATGTTTGTAAGTATGCAGGCAAGCATCAGAGCACATAGGTGTCAGAGGAAACTTTCGGGACTTCCGTTGTCTCCTTTCCCTGTGGTTTCCAGGAATTAAATCCAGTCACCAGGCTCACAGGAAAAGGACTTTTACATGCTTCACAATCTCTCTGCTTAGTATTTTAAAAACCATGGATGGACATTAGGTTTTGTAAATATTTTTTTCAACGTTTACTTTACGTGCATGGCATGTATGTCAGTGTACCACGTACATGCCCACAAGTATCACAAGAAGGAATAGATACCCTGGAAGTGCTAGAGTTACAGATGGTTATGAGCTGCCATGTGGGTGCTGGGAATAGAACCC
>JADRCD010237750.1:21074-31644 GCA_019843815.1 Montemys delectorum | reverse complement strand
TGTGTGTGTGTGTGTGTGTGTGTGTGTGTGTGTGTGTAGTGTGTCTGTATCTGTGTGTGTAAATCACAGCGATTTTCATGTTAAGAATATTCTACCAGTTAGGTATATCCTACCTTTGATTTATTCTAAATGAAATACATTAATAACTTTAAAATGATTTTAACCATAGCTTATCTTTGTAAGCTATGGAACATATAAACACAATACTCAACATATTTTCCCCAATTCCCAGTAAAGATAAATTGCTACACAAAAATATAAATACAAGATAAAATAGATATGTATGTTTCAGAACCATGCCTTTATTAAATAATAGTTCAATTAATTTTGTTGATTAATCTTGTTCAGCAGCATATTTGCAAAAACAATTAAATGTAGTTATATAATATAGTTATATGGATTCATTAAAATGATCTGATTTGTTTTTTATTGTCGTTTTATATTTTATTTTCCATTTCTTCTTATACATATTTTATTTTTATAATTGAAAATATTTTTTGTTCAATGTATTCTAATTATGGCTTTTCTTTACACAACTTCCCCAAGATCTTCTCTAACTATCAACCCACATAAATCCATGTACTTTCCTTTTCTAATTTATTAAAAAAAGAACAGGATGTAAAATGATGAAAATAACAACAAAAATAAATTCAGATAAAACAAAAATAAACATAAGAGTCTCTGATCTTTCTTGAGAAATAATGTAATTTATATGATAATTTTTATATTTCATAAAACATTAAACAATATAATTTAATATTTTAGTTTTCCTTGTTCAAAACTCAAAAGTACTGTTTTAAAGACTTATTCTTGGAAAATGAATTTATTTTCACTAATCAGTATTTTGGGTCTTATTGAATACCTAAGACAACAAGTTCCTTATACATGAAAATGAATAGTTCATGTCCGAGATAGAATTAGAATTGGATTTAGATACAGTCATGTGTTAGGCTGTACCTTGGCACAAATTAAACATATAGATAAACCACTGACACTGATATCTTCAAGGGCACTACTTTTTATAGTTATCATTTTAGTGTTGTTGTATTTCTTTATTATTTATTGATTTCATTTCAATTCTTCTATTTTCAAATCTTCTATTGTTAAATAGAGGTTATATGAAGACTGTTGATATCACTTAAGGAAAGAAGGAGAAAGGGAGAGAGAGAGAGAGAGAGAGAGAGAGAGAGAGAGAGAGAGAGAGAGAGAGAGAGAGAGAGAGAGAGAGACTGGTAGTTTTTAGAATCCAAAGATCAATACAGGTGCCCAATTATATTTGTATATTGAACTCACAAATCACTCTAGGCAAAAATTAACATCTAAAATCATGGAATTAGAAAGCAATTTTCACATAGCTTTACTAAATTGTGTTCTAATTATTTAAGCCACAAAATGCATTAAAGAAAAAAGTAAAGATATCTAACTCAGGAATCAAATGCCTTATATTTGTGTTTTGAGAAGGCAAATGATACTGTTCTATACTTGTTTACTGATTAAGTATAAGAACATTTAAGGCAGCTTTGAAAATTAGTTGACAGATTAATATTGAATTGTAGAAATAATTGTGCGTGTTTTCAATTGTCTGTTCTTCTAGGAACTAGAAGTTTAATTAAGGACAGGATAGGGCAGTTTAGGCACTAAACATACTTGAACATAAGGCCTATTTAACATGAAAACTTTAAAAATCTTTAATTATAATGTATGAGCATCCATGTGTTTGTCCAAAAAGCCAAGTAGCAGATTGTATGTCATCAACCTGACCACCTGGCATCTTGAAGCCTATCATTTCTATATTTATTTCAACAGAACAGATGCTTAAAACTAGCCAACATTTTTGAGGGCAGGGATAGGATAATAGATCTTTAAGAAAATTGTAAGAAATTGCTTTTGCATTGCATTCAAGTTAAGTCAGAGGGACAGTGAATCATTCCTATGAAAAAATGAAGGTCTATCCAGAAAGACATTTTTCAAGTTGTCATATTAACTGGCCCAGCACTTCTGAAAAAGAAAATACAAAGTAAAAGAAACAACTACAGTCCTCTAGCAATGTCACCAATGATGAACACGTGTGGTAGGATATTTTTTGTCCTTAGTGTGTATGTGCTGTATATTTTAATATCAAGATCTTACAGTTTATTTCTCCCCTTCTTTTATACCTCAATGGTCTATATATGCCAGATCTTCATCTTTATTACAACCTATATCTTTCTAATATTATAAATTTTGTAGTTTCTTAAAGCACAACCTATATTACCACTAGACTGAGTAACATGCCAAGTTCATAATTTAAAGATATTTCTGCTTATATGAAATGAAGAGACAGATTTGTTATTGTAAATGAAAAATGAAACCCAACAAATTTTAAAAGGGGAAGTCTTGTTTCTAGTATTGATTAAAGGAAGGATTGCCTTGGAGAGTCAGAAGCTCCTCTTGACCTAAATTCTCTGGGTCTGTGGATTATAGTGTGATTATCTTTTACTAAGCAGCTAATATCAACTTATAAGTGAGAACATATCATGTTTGTACTTCTGGGTCTGGGTTATCTTACTCATTCCTGCTCATGGGAGCCTTTCCTCCTACTGAGTTTCCTAGTCCAGCCTTGATAAGAGGGCTTATGCCTAATCTGAGTCTATGGTGATAGTCCATGTTTGGATGATATTGCTGGAAGGCCTGCTCTTTTCTAAAGGAAAACAGAGGAGCAGTGGATATGTGTGAGGCTGGTGAAGGGGGCCACTGGAAAGAGGGGATGCTGTGCTTAAGGTGTGTTGAATGAGAAAATGTAAATTAAAAGAAAAGTAAACAAAATTAGAAAATAAAAGTCAATACTTCATTAGTCCACTTAAAACATTTGACGAAGATATGTACCTGTGTCACAATAATCATCAAAATATATACGTGAAAGTTGATGTTTTGGAAGACATATGGTGAGATATGGGGAAAAGGGGTGCCTTGATGGGCCCATGTTGAGGCATCCCTTCTCCCTGAAGGACCAACCACACAATGGTATAGTATAGAATTGAGTTTATTCAGGGCATGGATAACAGAGTTAATAGGGTATTAGACACAGAAAAAAGCAGAGAGAGAAGAGAAATAGAGGACAGCGATGAACACACAGAGAGAGACAGGGGAAAAGGAATGGGGAGAGGGGCAGGAGGGGTGGGAGGACAGAGCAGGAACTACAAGGGAGAGCAAGACCAAGAGAGAATAGAGATGGCAAGCAGCCTTTTTTATAGTCAGCCATACATGGCTATTTTCAGATAACTGATAACAGTGGGGTAGAGCATACCTGCTGTTGGTCGGTAACTGTAGGGTGCTAACAAAAATAAAGAAGATATATAGATACAGATATAGATATAGATATAGATATAGATATATAGATATACTCCAGACATATAACTACATACATATTACTATATATAACAATGTGTACAATTAAAATACTATAAAGAAGTAAGATGTATATATGTGTGTATATATATCTTATATAAATTTAATTCATAGTATATTTATAACAGTTATAGATATTTCTTTCTATTGAAGATTAGTAGATTTTAAAGTTATAATTTGTTGTGAATTGCTGTTTGTTTTCTCTGTACCATTAAGAGGGGTGTTCATATTCAGATGAGGTCAGATGATATCTGAATTGGTTAGATAAAGCTGGAGCTTGTGGTTGGGCAGTGGAAGGGGAAGGTGGGGCTGAAAGATTTCGAGAGGGGAAAGAGAGAGAGACAAGATAGAACAAAAAGGAAAAGAAGACAGATTTGAACCACATGGTCGGGAAAAGCCATAATAAGCTATAAATTTCATAGAGGGACAGTATGTTATTTGTATTTATATCAATTGAGTTTTGTGTTCTTTATGTGGATATTTTGGGGTTTCAGATTTACTGTTATAAATCTGGATGGTATATTATAAGTCTCTAGTGTGATCATTTTATAGGGCTAAGGGAATTGGAGCAAGTGGTAGCTGGCTTTCTACAGGCTAGCCACAAGGGGTGGATAGCCTGGGAAGTGCCAGTATTGGACAGCTGGGTCTCAGGAACCTTGGGGGTGGGCAAGACCAGCTATGCCTGAGATTATCCAATTTAGCGAATCCTTTGTTTTTAAAACTATATGATACAGGAATTCATGACCTTGTTTTAAAATACTAGAATATTTTATCTGAACAATGAGCAGCACATTTTTCTAGATAGACTATTGTATATTCTGCTTAGGATGTTCATAGACATTCTGAAACACTGGAAAAATATGGGGAAGGGTTTTGTTGAGGTTCTTTTCAAGATAAAGGCCTATGAAGAACCAAAGCCTCTGGGGTACTAAAGAAGTACTCAACTCCCATAATCATCAGGTAGAGGGAAACCAAAATGACCCTGAATGGCTAAGATCAAAAATAAAAGCAAGAGTACGTGTTGGTGAGGATGTAGAGAAAGAGAAACACTCTTCCATTCCTGGTAGCACTGTAAACTGGTACAATCCATCTGGAATTTAATCTGGTGGTTACTCAGAAAATTAGAAATAGATTTACTTGAAAACCCAGCTATACTACTCCTGGGAATATATCCAAAAAATACTCCACCAGAGCAGCTGTTCACAGAGTATTGAAATATACTTTGATGAACCATTAAAATACTCACCATATGAAAATTTTAAATTACATGGCTTGAGTCCTTAACACTTGTTAAAATAGTAGCTATTCACAGAAAGAATTTTGTAATAAGGCTGATAAATATCTATATTTCAGTCTCAACTAACAGTGTACCTCTATGTCATTGGAATGAAATGAATCTATAGACATTTGATTCAACAATATCGATTATGAGTTTTCTTAATAATTATTTGTGTGTCTATGGTGCCATTACAAGCATCAAATTTAGATATTAGAAAAATATAAGTATTTTCTATCATGAAAAATAATATTTATATATATATACTTCATATCATAATTAATGGGTCTAATAAAGTATTGATATCATTACTAAGAAGAAATATGTGTTGTTTTGTTCTTTTAACTAATTCTCAATTAAGTACTAATAAAATTATCATATAGAGGTAAAATGTCATTTCTAACGATCTACCTTAAATATTGCAAGCTCAACCTAGGATATATCACCTCTACTCTATGACATTTCAAATTTCATGTCTTTCTTACAATCTATTGTACTACTACACTCTCAATAAATCATACAAAAGTCATATCTTCAGTAAATTATCTTCAGTACTTTCATATCAGAACAAAATTCAGTATTTTAATATAGATTTAGAATAATGGTGTAACAAATTGAGGATCCATTTTGCTTAGCTACTTCTCTACTTTTTTCACTGTTCTGGTGTGTTCTTCACAGATCTATTGAAAAACTAAGCACATCCTTTTATTATTGTTTTAATACCTGAAGTCACTCTAACTTCTTTGTGAAGAGATCCTCCACAGACAGAATATTTTGTGCATATTCTCCTTTACATATCCTTTTGAGAATTCTTTGCCTCATCAGAATTAATTAGATAAAACCAAAAATGTTTCAGGTTTTGGTCACATTCATATAACAAAGTGTAATTAACTTAACATATAAAAATCACAAATCTTTTAGTAAGCAGATATCTTAATTAAATGACACTAATTTTCCTCAAAACTTTCTTCTCCAACTTCCCAGTTTGGGGGAAATAGATTAAGAACAATCATTAAAACAAAACCACACAGCGTAATTTAGTTTGGAGGGATAATTAATTGTAGGTATCAAGTTGGTAAATGTCAATGATGTCTCTAGAGAAATGGAAAGCCAAGCTTTTCAGAGAATCCTATCAGACTGTTATTCAGAATAATACCATTGTCAATGTTAATTGGTAAGAGCTGTATTTTATAGAACTAGACAATATATTTTTGTCCCTTTTCAAAGGTTTTAAATAGTGGTGTCATGTGTCTTTAAGTGAGTCATCGGGAGGCTACTTAAATATCCCCTGATGGAGTAGTTATCAATCCTCTTTAATTTTTTTGTTCACTCCCTTCACTCCTTTGGGTATAGTCTTTACACATTTATCCAGCCTAAGGATTTTTTTTCAGCAACAAAATTCAATATTTATTTATTGTCCTTTGTCTTATATAGTACAGACAGATCTTTAACTTAGTATATATCTTTGGATGCCCACAAATCCTCTTGCTATCTCTGGAGCTCTGAGATCTTAGGTGTACCAGCATGCACATGCGATGTTTTAGTTTTCAAAATTTAGTTCATTTTGCATACCAGCCACAGTTCCAGACATATTCATTTATTTTCCTTGTTATTAAAACATGTAGTGCCCAGAATTGCTATAAATTCTTTTGTGTTATTAGTATTTGTCATTAACCAGAGATTACTCTCTTTCTACATTAAGAAAATAAGAAACAAACAAAAAGAAAAACCTAAATCTTCCTTAAGTTAAAAGATTCCTTAACTTCATTTATCTGCTGATAATTTCTACCTACAGGAGCATTGTAATTTCCCATTTAGAAAGATAGCAGATGATTATTTCAGAACCAAAAACAAACAAACAACAACAAAATAAAACCAAAACAGTACCTACTTTGATATACAGTTTTCTGAACAGTTGCACTCATTAAGTGGGTCATATATGCCACAAAAACATTTATTTTCCTAAGAAACTGAGAATTTGAATTTATTCTTGCTATGTTGATTAAGGTTCCAAAATAAAAATCAGCATTGAATGAAATAATATTCAAATGATGTCATTTGAAATAAAGGAACTGATTAAGAGAAGCTAATTGTATACATACTGAAATTACTTGTGGATCAGGAGGAATCACTTAGATTCTTGTGAGACAATCTATCTATAAACATCTCAATTTACTTTTTCAGAATAATAATACTAGCCAAAGTTCCAGACATATTCACGTATATTCCTTGTTATTATAACATATAATGCCCTGAATTGCTGTAAATTCTTTTGTTATTAGAATTAACCAGAGATTATTCTCTTTGTGTTTGCCAGGCTTTTCAAATTTGTTGTAACAAATACATTAAGTATTTAGCTTAACATAAAGATGTGGTGCAGAAAAAAACAGTCTTTGAAGGTTCTTTGGGCCTGAAGAAACATTTGACTGGATAAATTGCAGTATCTGTGCATTGTGTTATAGCTTGTGCTAATATTCTTTCAATGGAGTATAATGTGTAGATGATGTTAAGTTTTCATTAATTTACTTCATTTGTTGCTCTTACAAAAAACCACATTTATTCATGACCTCAAAGAATAAAATTGTCATTCTTATTCCTATCACATTTTAATACTTTTGAGAATACTTACATGGAAGATCTCCTCTGCTTGTTACCCCACAAATTTGTCTCCATCCACTTCCTGACACTTCCACATTAAAGAGCAGCTGAAGGAATGCCTGAGAGCAGAATAAGGTGTTTTACAGCCCATAGCTGAAAGTGGCTGACATCAGTTATGGTCACATTACATTGAACTGAGCCAGGTTACAAGGCCTTGACTTAAATGAAGTTGTTACAGTCTAGAGGTCTTTATTGGGTCCATTTTCTCTGCCAGTTAAAGAATTAAAAACGGGAAAAAATCTCAGGCTAGGATTTTTGAGCAGCAGAAAAATCTCAAACCCAGCAAACAGGCATAGATTGAATGAGCAATAGAAGTCTTTCTGTTGAGGAAGAGGACAGCACCATTTGTAGGTATGCAGTGAACAGAAGACACTGCAAAGCAGAGAGAGAACTCAGGAAGCAGACAGTGTAGTCTCTTTAGGAGGGATGGGTTTGAAATCATTAAAGGATCTTCCATTATAAAATTACAGTTGGTAAGGGATTAGCCCACAACTGTTTGCAAACCTGTCCTGATAGTCTTAACCTGTTGATCTGGTACATCAGCAGGAGGCACTATTGTCAGCAGAAAAAAAAAAGAGCTGTTTTTAACTAGCATGCTTTTTTCTTTAATAAGACATAAGAGGAGGAAGTCAATCTTATTAGAAGTTCTGTACTTTATTATCTAACATGGCCCCTCTCCCAGTTTCTCTGTTTACCAGGGGACTCTATACCTCCTAGATCCTCAAAGTGATACAGAGAAATATTTGTATTCTGTTCGTGTGGGGGGAAAAACAAAATAACAAATAAAAAATGAAATAAATTAGCTAGAATTTTACAAGGGATTCTGAATGGGTTTTGCTTTCTTTATTATTTTCATAAATATGTTGTTCAAAGTTCTTTGCTAGGAAAAAACTATTTTACATTGCTATTATAGTCTAGGTGAGGGTTTACGATACTGAATTGAAGAACTAGAGGAAAATTAGTAGATTTAAGTATAGTGAAATATCTTTGTGACTTATTTAAAACAATAAATTTGGAAGTCATATAGGAGTTCTAAATTTATTAAATATTAAAGAAATGTTATATTTTTATTTTATTAACTTCCCTCATACTATGCATATATTTTTGTAGAGTGTTCTTCAAAAAATATTGGAAAAAGTGGTATAATAATAAAATATTGATTCATTAAGATTAACTATTTCTTAGTTGCAGACAATGAGATAAAACTTGTGAATGCAGAACACACCTCTGTGAGCCAGCTTGCGCATGTTAAATGCCATTCTATCAGAGAAGAATTGTTCTTCTTCTAGTTGGTATTGTACTTGGGAAACACACTTGAAGGTTGACTACTATATAAGAGAAAATCTCCATGATTACTTTCATAAAAAAGCAGTGGTGTTCTTTGATAAAGAATAATTATATGAAAATCCTGCTTTGAAAATTAAAGTTCCTACCATTCCATAAATATTTGCATATCTGTTGCTCAATGCCCTCTTTTCCAGTTTTCTTTTCACTTTACTGGAGAGGTCTATGCTTCTGACTTATTTTAAAATTTTCTGAAAGAATAAAAATCTCTCAAGAGAAGTTTAGCCTATAATGTGTCACTGAGTCTCTTACCTGCAGCTTCTCCTTTTTGTACAATGGTATTGTGTGGATGACTAGTATTTTCATGGCATGAAGTAAAAAAAAAACAACAACAACAACAAAAAACTGATTTTATGTGCCCTTTGGGCCATCAACAGTCTGATCAAAAGATTTCCTTTTTCCCCAGTTATTGTAGACACACATGTAAAAGGTGATAGCAGCTTACTGCATGATGAATACCTACATAACAAAACAAACAAACAAAAACAAAACTAAACAAACAAACAAGAAACAAATGACAAGGATCTGAAGTAAGTAAAGGTCCCTGCAAGATATATTAACTAACATTCAGGATTTGAGTGAGAGAATTGAGACAGACTGACTCTATGACAGGCTTCAAACTGGCAGGTCAGGAGACTAGGCCTAGATCTCAGTTTCCCAGACTGGGCAAGTCCCAGCAAGTCAGGTACCGGAAAAAAAACCCAGGACTCAGGAAGCCAATCAGAAACTGCACTGCCATCAGTAGGTGCCCTGCCACCTGGACTGTGACAAGGGCAGAGTCAACAACAGTTTCCAGCTTTCCTCAGCCCCACCCCTCCTCCCATGTTCCAGCAAGGGTTCTGGAATGTCTCTAGATATAGAACCAACCAAGCTCCCCTACCCATCCCTGGAATTCCCCTAATGTGCTTTAAATTGGGCTTGTAAGCTCTTTAGGGGTCTCTTTTGGTAAGTGATAGACTCTAGCATGCTGGACTTCTACAGAATTAAAAGCTCTTTGCTTTTTCACATTATTTGAATCTGGAGTATCATTTTTGATGAATCATGGACCCTTGCATAAGCATTTAAAATGGGGACATTTTTAGTTGACTCAATTTCTCTTCCTCTATTTAACTCTTTTTCTTTTTGTCTTTTTGCCAAATTTTGTGAAAAACAATAGGAAACCAGTACACTGATGCTCCTGCATGAGTTAAGATCATTCCTAGGACATAGTATATAGAGGTGAAAGACCATTGAGAGAAAATCAAATGTAATGTAGTATTATTTCTGGGCTTAAATATTTTATATTTGTCTATAAAATACTTTTTTTTTAAATCACAAACTTTTGACTATGGATTATTGTGTGAGATATAGTTCTAAGAAAACTTGGCTAAAATGTGAAATAAAATTGTCCAATCTGACTTTCTTCTGAAAAAAAATCTCACGTTCTTAGTAAGAACAAACTATCACTGTGTTAGTTTATATTTATTAATTGGGAAGTCAACAAAATAAGACTTCCTCATGAATTGCATAAATCATATAGCCTGCATGAATTCATGTAATAGAGGGATGAGAAAAGCATGTAGTTTGCTTTAAAGGAAGGAATTACAGTGACGTGGATGGCATGCTACCCTTTTGATAAAGGAATAATATTCCAAGACTCAATAATATAAAACTGTAGTGAAGGAAACTTCTTTACTATCTTTGAGGCAATACGTTGCCGTTTTAAGAACTCCCTGGAAGGAGAATATATCACCATGGTACCTGAGTTGCCTGTGAGAGACAGAGGCCGCTAGAATACACCCAAATTAAAAAAAAAAAAGAAAGAAAGAAAAAAGGAAAAGAAAAGAAAAGAAAAAAAGAAAAAAAATGTTACTGCCGTTTTCAGGAAACAAACCCTCCCAACTACACAAATGATACTGGAATCGA
>JADRCD010237750.1:0-20974 GCA_019843815.1 Montemys delectorum | reverse complement strand
ACTGCCGTTTTCAGGAAACAAATTCTCCCAACTACACAAATGATACTGGAATCGACTTCTTTCCAGGAAAGAAGCAGATAAGAATTTTATCTTTCAGCTAAGACTGAGAGCTACATAACCTCTAGATTGCAGCCCTGGCATGCTCAGCCTCAGGGTCTAATGACCATCAAACTGCCACAGAGAATCTAGCAAGCTTATGTCCAGGCTCCTGTCCTTCAGGGCTTCAGTGGCATATGTAAGCTGACAGGAAGTGCATAATCACAAACAAATACTATAATTGTCTTTAATACTATTTCATGTCTATTTCATACAAAATATGGATCTGACTTTGCATAATGGATTATCTTACATAAATTTTGAGATAGAGACAAATCGATTTTTGATTTAGGGAACAATGCTGTTTATATTTTTGTATCCTGGAATTTTTTTATCTCTTCTCTGAAGGACAAAGAGAAAGTGGCTGTAAGTCAGAGGGCACAGTACACACTTATTGAATCCATGAAGAAAGAATTCATTAGGAAGCATGAAAGAAAATTTAAGCTTTGGAGAATTACTATTCACTTTTTATACATAGACGATGTATATCCCTGCAGAGATTTCAGTCATGTGTACAAAAAAAGCATTTATTGCTTCTGATAATAATGTCATAACCAGATTCCATTGTTTATCACTTTAATGTTATGAACTTCTAATCTATAAGAATTCGGGTGTATTTTCAACTTAGATATACATAGAACATTCATTTCTTTTAGAATCATGAAATGATTTCTCTGTTAGTGCATTTTGTGTCAGAGTGGGTTCCCTACTATCTTCGGCTTGGCTGCTGCTGTGATAGTCAGTATTAGCACTAATCTTATTGTTAATGTCAAAAACCAAGCATGACAGCCAGAGACAAGATAGGCTCTAGCGAATGACAACGTAATCAGTCTGGAAACACACTAGCTTATCCATAAAGGCCCAGACATCACTATCAGCATGTTCACACATGTTGTCTCTTTTCTCCCGTAATAACACCAAGATCATTTAACATTGTGCATTTATGTCAAAGATTTCCTGAATCCAATGTTCTTCTAATATGCTAAATCAAATTGGATGTGAATGTCGCTAATGTCAATATATAAAATTCAAAATATCTAGAGGCAGACTTTGAAAACAATTTTAAAATATGTTATTTCTCAAAACTGTTTAAACAATGCATCTTTCTCATCCCAGGCTTTAGCTTCTACAATGAAATATTGAAGTTTCTGCTTAAGGTTATGAAAATGTGTTACTTTCTTTATTCATTTATGTTTTCTGTGCTGTTTGAAGAATGTAGACTCACAATCATTAATTTACATATTGTGCTCCAAAGATAAGTTCATGTGTCAAGTGAATCCTTTACAAATCCAATCAGTTTAAGAATAAATGAAAGCAGGAGATAATTATTATTTGAGTGAAAAGCTTAATGATATGTTTTAACTACAGATAACAATTTTGAGTAATAAGAAAGAATTATAATATAGAAGTGTTTCTATGTTTCTTTTTTCCATTAATTTATAATTTCATTTTATATTGCAATTGCTGCTTTCTACTCCCTGCTCAGTCCCCAATCACATAATACCTTCCCCTCTGTTCCTCCCCTTCTTCTCCTAGAGTGGGAGAACCCCTTGAGTATCTGTGCACCCTGGCAAGGGTTAGCACATTCTCCAAGTGAGGCCCAAGAAATCAGTCCAGTTAGGGGAATGGATTCCGCAGACAGGCAACAGCTTTAGGATAGCCCTCATTCTAGTTGTTTCGGGGATCCACATTAAAACTGAGCTCCATACCTACTACATGTGTGCAGGAATCCTAGATCCAGCTTGTGTATGCTCTTTAGTTCATGGTTCAATTTATTTCAGTCAGCTGCTCAGGGCTCAAAGCATCTCAAAAGACAGACATGCTAGACTCCTGTCTGCAAGCATAGCAGGATATCATTAATAGAGCAGGGATTGGTGCTTGCCAATGGAATGTTTCTAAATATGGACCATTTATTGGTTGACCATTCCCAAAGTCTCTGGCCCATCTTTGTCCTCAAATTTCTTGTAGACAGGATAAACGATCTGTCAAAGGATTTGTAAGTGGATTGTTGTCATTATCCCCCTACTGATTGTCCTGACTGGCTACAGGAGATGGCCTCTTCAGGTTTCATATCCTGACAGGGACCTATCCTGGCATCCAGATTTCCTAGGAAGACAGTGATGAGCCTGAAGCTGCTTTATTTTTGTCAGTTCTTCTGTCCTTAACTCTGCTTTTCTGTGGGTAAAAGCTACTTAATACGGCAGTTCTTCTGTCTTTAACTCTTTACTATTGCTTGGCCAAGAGCTGGCTCCCTTTAGTAATTTTTTCTTTTCCTATAACTCCTTGCTATTATAAGGTGAAAAGGCTCCAGGTTTTGATAATTTGACTTCAACTGGCTCAAGGAATATATATGTGTGTGTGTGTGTGTGTGTGTGTGTGTGTGTGTGTGTGTGTGTATGTGTATTTGGTGGATAGGGCTGAAGCCCAAATGTCTTCCCTCTGGCTTTATTAAACCTTTATAAAATGCCCTCATAGATGAAGTGCTACAAAGCTCTGTTTCATTGTATAAGCTTATTATAAGTTCAAAGCAACAGTTTTATATGCCTTCATCTAATCATAATACATAACTGTGGTTTTATCCTTGGACTAGAGCTACAATGAATGTTTTCCCTTGATCACAAATTTGTTTCAAGCCTGCTTTCTTATCATAGGCAATCAGCTCATGACACATTAAGATTTACAGAGCTTCATTCTATAGAGGGATTAGGATTATTTGTATTCGTTTTAGAGTTCTATAAGATCATTATCAAGAATTGTGAAATTATTAATTAACCTATGCAGCATTACTATATGAGAGTACGTCTTCATTTTGATGTACAAGAACTTTGACCTTTAAGATGTGCTGATGCTCAGGAATCATTAGACTATGTAATAGTGACAGGAAAGGCATATCCACTGCAAGAAGCAATCCTGGGATGAAATCCCTTGGGATCTTGCCTCTCAGAACTCATCCATCTATGGCCATGTAAAATGATGAGCCATCTCCAGAAAATTCTCTTGCCTGACTTAAATATTCTTAGATGGCTTCTGATACTATCCTTACTACCTCAGCTGTTGTCACCCACCCCCATGACTTCTGGAATCCTCTCCCATACTAAGTCTCTGGAATGTCCCAGAAATGCCTCATTTCTCCCATTCCTGCCAGCAGCTGATGTTTAATTTTTCTTCCTGTCTCACCTCTCACCTGGTTCAGAACTGCCCCCATTCCCCTTTCCAGCCCTTCTCCTACCCAGTTCCCTCACTCCATCTACCTCCTAGGACAATTATTACATTCCCTTCTCAATGAGATTCAAGTATCTTCACTTGAGCCTTGCTTCTTGTTTAGTGTCTTTAGGTCTGTAGAGTGTGGCATGGGTATACTCTACTTCATGGTTAATATACATTTATAAATGAGTACATGCCATACCTGTCCTTTCTGTTCTGGGTTTCCTCATTTGGGATGTTACTATCTAGTTCTATTTGCTTACAAAACTCGTGGTTTCCTGATTTGTTAATAGCTGAATACTATGTGTAAATGAACTACATTTCTTGTATCTAATCTTTGGTTAAAGGACATCTGGGTTATTTTCCTGTGTCTGGTTATTGCAAATAAGCTCCCATGAATATAGTGGAGCACTTGTCTGCTGGACTATCTGCTGGCAGATCCAGGTGAGAGAGAGAACCTGATCCAGCCAAATCTCTCTGCGATGAGTGGGATGAGTGTCATAGCTCAGATTTCCTGCTGTCCAGAGAATAACCACTAGGAGCAGGGAGTCTGTCAAAGCAGGAACCATTTTATTATATCAACCTTTTCTTTATAAAGGGCTGAGAGAGGAGGTGGGGTTTTTTGCTGAGGTGAGATGACACAGAGGGAGGGGAAAGTTGAGGAAGAGTATGGGGTGACTGAGAGAGCCAACAAAGTCACTCTATGTCAGCAGTAGCTAGGCAAAGGCAGGCTTAAGCAGGTCCTGCTGAGTGACACCAGTATAGAAGTGACTCCAGTATGGAAGTGACTGAGACAGTTTACAAAACTTACGCCAGGCTCAGGTCTGTCCTCAAGGCCCAAACCAGGGCCAAATAGGGCCCAACATCTCCCCCTTTTGTTTTTGTAATGAGCAGGTTACACGGCTCCTTTCTTAGGTTGTCCCCTACATGGGGATGTTACTTGTCTCTGTATACTATGTGTCATTCCGGCTCAAGGGGAATGCTCCACGACCTGTCTTAGGTCATCTCAGTAGGTCTGAGATCTTACTTATCATTGGTCAAGTGGAGAGCCAGGGAGGCTCACTCATATTCTGAGGGCCAATCCTATGTTGACCTTGGCTCTTGGGAAGCAAGCCTTTGATAATGAACCTGGACCTGATAAAGCCTGATTGCCTCTATACACTGTTGGATGAATTGTGTATTAAGTAAACACAGCTCCACCCACCGTGAGAGGAAGAAGGAAGGGACCAAGGAGGGGAAGTAGGTAGGGCAGGAAGCCATGGAGATCCGTTCCCTGTGGGTTGTATTGAAACTTTCTCCTCCTGTTCTCTAAGTCTTGGATTGTCGAATCCCCCCATCAATCTTTTGCAGAATCTTTGTTGTCGTTGACAGAGGAATCTTCATTCTTTTTTTCTTGATAAATCTGTGAAGAAAGCATAATGAGGACTCTCAGGGCCGGAAGTTTCCCTGGAGTGATTAATATCGTCATCCTCCTACTGGGGCAAGTGTTTTATGTCTCTGGCCAGTATCCAGATTGTTCTTTTTTCATTTTTGGAAAACACACAACCAAACCCTCTTCCAGCTGTCAAGAGTGGATCTAGCCCTCTCCACCCTCTGATCAGTGGGTCTCTCCACCTGACCCAAATGGAGCTGCAGGAAACTGATGAAGACCAATGGGGACAGATGTGGATCCTCTTTAGAAAAATTTAAAATATTTATGGTAAATGGTGCCTTTTTCAAATGACCGTGTGGGGGTAGAGACTCCCATTTTTGTTTTTGTGGGTGGGAGGAGAAAGGAGTGAGCATGCCAAGCTGAGCACCCACCCGCTAAGGTCCTGATGGGCACTGGATGCCAGACCAGGAGGAGGGCAGCAAGCATCAATGTCTCCTAGGTATCTGCTGCTGCCTCTCCAGCCAGGGGCTGTGCAGGTGTGGTTGCCTTAGCCCCTCGGCCCTGCTCCTGCTTCTTGCCACCCGCAGCCAGGACTGGAGCAGTGATCTGCTTGCCCAGACTGACAGTGAAAGCCTATGCCCTGCTGCACTGAAGCAACGAGCAGGCAGGTGTCCAAGGGCAAGGTGGGAGTGATGGGGATAATGAAGCATCAGAGACTCTGAACCTCTGAAAAGTTCAGGGTTTGTGTAGGTCTCCCCAAGGAAGGCAAGGAGAGGTGTGAGGTGGGGCAGGGTACTCCTATGTTGAGACAGCACCAGATAGGGAAGAAAGGGGTAGCCAGGTGCTTTTGAGGGCTGACCACTCCATCTCTCATCCCACAGTGCTCACAGGCTGGACACTGCAGGAGATGCTCAGGGAAGAAACAGCTCAGCTAGGGCACCACAGCTGGCTCCCCTCCACCCACTTCTTCTGTTCCTCCAAGCTTCATCTCCATGGGGCAACTGTTGTCTAGAGTTCTACCCTTGCTCCAGCCATTGAATCCCAGCCTGGCCAGGCAGAGCAGAGTAGGCCAGGGCTAGCACAGACCCAGGTGAAGATTGGAGAGAATACTGGACAGGCAGCACTCAGCCTACTCCTATTGTGGCTGCCACTTCTTCCCACAGTACAGAACCTTGAAGACAGGCAGCTGCTCCAAACCACTCATGGAGTGCACACTGCCAGATGCACAGGGCTGGCTGGAGGACCAGGCTGCTTCTCCATTGTCCAGTGGCCTGGGTTCCCTGACACCCAGTGCCTTGGGCTCCACCAGCTCCCTGGTAGGCATAGGCTTCCTGCACCCCAGGCCTTGAAGCTCCAGCCTTCCACGCCAGCAGCACCCAGCACTGGTCACCTGGCCTACATGTCTCCCCCAGCATGAGGCCCCCTAGCAGCCACCAGGCCCTGGGACTGCACAAGTGGCCCCCCTGTCACCCCACAGATCCTGCCTGCTCAGAGGGTGCAGCTGGTGGTGTCTGGGACGCCCCTCCCCTAAAAGAGAGCAAGGAGCAAAGCTGGGACAGCATAGGGGATGACGCAAAATGAGAGGCACAAGCCCCTCTCCTCAACCTCCCACCCCTGGGAGAGATCAGCTAGATTGGTACCCTGCTGCAGCTCCCCGTCCAGACCATCAAGAGGGGCTTGGTATCAAACTCTTATATTTTTGGTTGTGAGCCTAGCCTTTAACAGCTGAGTCATCTCTCTAGTCCTTGATCCACTTAGACTTGAGCTGTGTACAAGGAGATAAGAATGGATCCATTTGCATTCTTCTACAGGCTAACTGCCAGTTGAGCAAGCACCGTTCTTGAAAATGCTATCTTTTTTCCACTGGATGGTTTTATTTCCTTTGTCAAAAGATCAAATGGTGATAGGTATGTACGTTCATTTCTGGGTCTTCAATTCCATTCCATTAATTTACCTGTCTGTCACTGTACCAATACCATGCAGTTTTTATCACAATTGATATGTAGTACAGTTTGAGGTCAGGGAGGGTGATTCCACCAGAAGTTCTTTTATTGTTGTGAATAGTTTTCTCTATCCTGGGATTTTTGTTATTCTAGAATTTGCAAATTGCTCTTTCTAACTTTGTAAAGTATTGAGTTGGAATTTTGATGGGGATTGTATTGAATCTGCAGATTGCTTTCTGCAAGATGGCCATGTGCATTATATTAATCCTCCCAATCTATGAACATGGGAGATTTTTCCATCTTCATTGTGTTTGAGTTTTCCTTCCAGGATCCTCTATAGGACTGGTTTGGAAGATAGATACTGTTTGAATTTGGTTTTGTCCTGCTATATTTTGGTTTCTTCATCTATGTTGATTGAGTGTTTGGATGGGTATAGTAGCCTGGGCTGGCATTTGTGTTCTCTTAGAGTCTGCTTGACCTCTGACCAGGCTCTTCTGACTTTCATATTCTCTGTTGAAAAGTGTGGATTTAATTCTGGTAGGTCTACTTTTGTAAGTTATTTGACCTTTTTCCCTTGTAGCTTTTGATATTCTTTCTTTGCTCTGTGCATTTAGTGTTTTGATAATTATATGACGAGACGATTTTCTTTTCTTGTCTCATTTATTTGGTGTTTCATACACTTCTTGGACCTTTATGGCCATCTTTTTTCTTTCTGTTGGGGAAATTTTCTTCTATGAATTTGTTGAAGACATTTTCAGGTTCTTTGATTTCGGAATATTCGTTTTCCTCTATTCCAATTATTCTTAGATTTGGCCTTCTCATTGTGTCCTGAATTTCCTGGATGCTTTGGGATAGGAGGTTTTTTTATGCTTTGAATTTTCTTTTAAGTTGTGTTAATCTCTTCTACTGTATCTTCTATATCTGAGAATTTCTCTTCTATCACAGATGCAGAGAAGCTGCTGATCTGTTGCCCTGGCTGCAGTAGATCTCCTGGGAGGCCTTCAGCTAGTTGGGTCTTCAGTGGAGCAATCCAGTTGTTGTCCAACTGTCCTGAGCGCAGCCAGTCTTCAACTGCTCTGAGTACAGATGGTCCTCAATTGATCAACTGCTCTGAGTGCAGTAGGTCTTGTAGGATGGATCAGAATATAGTCTCTTCACAGTAGGAGACCAACTAGGTAGGGGTCTGCCCCAGCAGCAAGGACTGGGCAGAAGCTAAAGATACTGTTTACATTTTGTTTTTATAAAATGTCTTGGTTTCTCCATCTGTGCTGATTGAAAGTCTCATCTGATAAATGTAGTCTCTTAGGTTCTGCAAGACATCTATTCAGACCCTTCTGGATATTAAAGTTTCTGTTGAGAAGTCAGGTGTAATCCTGGCAGCTCAACTTTTACCGGTAGATCAGGAAATGGCTTTGCCTTTTTTCCTTGCAATCTTTAATATTTTTTTTTCTTTTTTACTGTAGATTTAGTGTTTTGATTGTTATGTGGTGGGAGGATTTTCTTTTCTGGTCCAATCTATTTGGTGTTCTTTAAACTTTCTGTATGTTTATAGCTGTCACTTCCTCTAGGTTAGGTACATTTTCTCCAATGATTTTGTTGAAGATATTTTCAGAATCTTTTAGTTGGGAATTTTCTCCCTCTTTTATTCCTATTATCCTTAGGTCTTTTCATAATGTCTCAAATTCCCTGAATATTTTGTCTTAGAAGCTTTTTGATTTGGCATTTTCTTTGACCAATGTATCAATATTTTCTATTGTATATTCTTTGCCTGAGATTCTCTCTTCCATTTCTTGTATTCTGTTGGTAATACTTGTGTATGTAGTTTCTCTTTACTTTTCTATGTTTTTCCATCTTTAGGGTTTCCTTCATCTGTCTTTTTTTATTACTTCCATTTCCATTTTCAGATCTTGAACAGTTTTATTCATTTCCTGCACCTGTTTGAATGTATTTTCTTATATTTTTAAATTAATTTTTATTTCCTGTCTAGTGGCCTATCATCTTCACTAGAGATTTAAAGTCATAATCTTACTTTTCAGTTGTATTAGGATAATGAGGGCCTGCTTTCATTAGAGAGCTGGGTTTTCTTTGTGCTACTGGCTTTTGTTGATTATGTTCTTGTGCTTCCCTTTAGCCATCTATTTGTCTCTGGCATTGACTGGACTGGTATTCCCTAGTAGTAATAGACCGCTGGAACTGGATGTCCCAGTTGGCATCAGACTTTCCAGATGGCTGGCAGAACTGCGACTTGAGGAACAGAGTGCAGGTCTGAGATTGTAGGTAGAAGTATCAACAGGAAGGTGGAACACAAAAAGGACAGGGCAAAAGGGCTTGCTGCCAGCCCAGTAGATAGAGGCTTGAGTTGTGAGTATCTCACCTGGTTGCTCAGGTTGGTAGCAGGCCTCCCAGGAGGCAGGCAGACCTATGACCTGGGGAGTGGAGTGTACATTGGCAGTTATTGGAGGAGGCAGTCTACTGGGGGTTGGTAAACACTGAGGTTCCAAAAGCCTGTACCAGTCCCAGTCTCTTTTTCTTTTTTCAGTTTCTGTGTCAAACATTTGTACTCTCTCTCTCTCCCCACTCCACTTCTTCTTCAATATTGCTCATTCATGTTTATTTGCTTTCTTACAAAAGAATTGCTTTGGGTATGGTGCCTTTTCATACAAATAGAACAGTAACTAAGAACATAAGTAAAGTATTGGTAATATTTATAGGAATCCATGTATATATACCCAGTATGAACTCCTTCAGCAAGGCCACACCTACTCCAGTAAGAACTCATTTTCTAATTCCTCATAAATATTTCCTCTAACTAAGGACCAAACATCGCAATATAGAAGCCTGTGTGGGTAATCCCCATTCAAAGCAGCACATACCACTCTCTTTTAACATCCTGCACTCATATAGTGCTTATAGTAGAATAATTTAATTTTAATCCAGGATAATTGAATCACTAAATATTTTGACAAAGCTTTGTCACATTCTTTAAAATTCACTACTGATAGGAGGTTATTTAAGATAAGCCATATAATTTTTCAAAGATTTCAAGACAATATAAGTGAAACTTGTAAAATTTTAGAAATATTAATGACATTTTTAATATTACTAAAACCACTAGTAATTATTAACTGGAAAACAAATAGGGCTGGATATTGTAACTCTATCACTTTTGTACCTGTCAAACATTCTTAAATCCTTGAATTTAATCCACAATTCTTCATAATTCATAGTCTGAGTGGGCTAATGATGTAATCTTAGTATTCAGGAGACAGAAGTTGGTGGACCAGAAGTTCAATATCCAATACGTAGAGAGTTACATTCCAGCCTGTACTATAGGAAACATCCCATATATAACTGTTCAGAGGCAATTTGTTTAAAATAATATTTCACATTTTATCAATTTTCCCCATCATAACATAAGCACATTATCACATATAACATATATACATAAAAGTAGAACTATAATGAAAAGTATTTGCAACCCTTCCACACTAAGAACCATACTTTCTGTTAAATAAAATAAATCTTTCTTATTAAGTAGGAGATTCAAACTTATTCAAACAAAATCAAAAAAGTAGTTTTCCAAAGTATGATTTATAGTTTAATTGTTCAAAAAATTAAGGCATTTTTTAATGCCTAGAGATACTCAATATGAGAGTAGTAACATTAATTATTTGACTACTTTTCAAAGTATATATTTCAAGTATGTTATTTTTTGATACATCCAAAATTAGAATCCTTTCATTTGAATAAGATGTCGAAACTGTCTCAATGAATTTTAAGGATTCATATGTTCCCCATTTGTGAAACAGATGTCATTGTACCCAATCACAATAGGAGATCTCAAAATAGCAGATAAGTAAATCATGACATGTTTAATTTACATTTAAAAAACAAATTTAATTTTTTTGTCTATAAATGTGCAATATTAGCATTTAAAGAATTTCTGTATGTTTTTGTATTTAATATAACTTTAGTAAAATGGTACTTATTTTGTATAGTTCTTTAGACTAGAAAATTTCATTATTGATATATAAAGTAAAAAAAATTATTTAAAATCATTTTTGACTTGGTATACTTCAACATTATTAATAACAGGAAAAAAGTTTATCATCTGATTTAATTTCTATGATTTTACTCTCAAAATTGTAATTATTGTAAAGTATATAAATTATCTAACTAGAATTCTTATAAATTCTAACTGCATTAGTGTTTATGAGAAACATGGTTAATCTGTACATATAAGCAAAGAAATTCTACACCTACACAATGTGTATCAAAGGAATAAAAATGTTCAAAGACTAAAAATTTCTAAATATATTGTCATATATTATTTTTCCATTAATTTATCCCTTCACTTTACATCCAGATCACAGAGTGCAGCCAGACACCTCTCCTTCCAACGCATCCTTCATATGGCCTCTCATGCCCCCACTCCCCTCACTTTTGAGAAAGAGTAGGTCTCTTCTGGGAACCAACCCACCCTTGCTCATAAAGTCACAGCAGGACTAGGCTCATCTTCTAATGAGACAAGACAAAAGAGCCCAGTTAGGGGAGCAGATTCACAGAAAGACAGCAGATTCAGGGTAACCCTCCACTCCATTTGTTAAAGAAACAGCAGGATGACCAAGTTGCACATCTTTTAAATATATCCAGGGGGAAAAGGAACTAGGTGCAGCCCTTTTATGGTCTTTGGTTGGTGATTCAGTCTCCTGAAGCCCCCAATGATCCAAGTTAGTCGACTCTGTTGGTCTTTTTATGGAGTCTCTATTCCCTCCCGGTTCCTCAATCTCTCCCCCAATTCTTCCACAACACCTGAGATCTCTCTGCATCTATTGTGGGTCTCTACACCTGTTTTAGTCAGCTGCTGAGTGGAGCCTCTCAGAGGACAGTTATGCTAGGCTTCTGTGTATGATTCCACTCTGAATTTATGTTTTACTGTTCAATTTTACAACCTTCAGAGCTGTCCTGAAGGTCATAGTATTCTCCCATTTTGCTGAGACATAGAGACAGCCTTGCCTCCAAGACTCTTCTCTGTCTCTGATTATTATGGAATCCTTGGTAGAGAGGATAGTCCTCCAACGAGCAATATTACAATACATACACTATTATACAAATAAGCCTTACACTCACAGCAACCATCAACATATGTGGAGAACCATATCCTGCTGGGTCTGTTCCAAGGGAAGGAAACCCTGTCATACTGTCCCTTCCATGATCAACACCCTCACACATCTTTAAGAATAACATATCACTTGAGATGATATTGTCATTTTGAATACTAGTAGTAAAGTTAATTGAGAAAACACTGAACTCAGTCAAATATGAGTAAAATAATGGGAGTGTATGCATTTTTAAGAATAATAATTATAAATTCTTCATCTTGCATAAAATTGTGTTAACATTGAAATGAACAATTTACTCTAAGTGATTATTAACTTTCATTAATGTTTGTTAAAGACATACATCTCTTGAGTTTTCATTTTGATTTAATATGAATTTTCTAAACACTTCCATGACTTTGATATTACTAAAGATACCATTGTTGCCACTATTGAGAAATTAGACAGCTTTCATTCTGTCTTGTACTTTACAATTTTGTTAAAGGAAGTAGAAAATAAGTAATTCAGTAAATAAGGAGGATTGTTTCAGATGACCATAAAAGAAAACAAAACAACTGGAACATAAAAGTGGAGAGTGGAGAAGAATGTGGAATGTTCAGCTCACTTCAGAAACAGAGATTCAGATTCTCAAACCATCGTACTTCATTGACAATTGAATGATGAGAAAAAGAAAAAGACTCATATTAGTCATGTGACATGATTGGAACCAATGATTTAACAGGTAGCATTGATGACAATGAACTCTACCCTCATTCTATTTCCAAAATCAATATTCAAATATTCCAAATAAAAAAAAAACTAGTAGGTTAATGAACTCCCATAGAATTTTTAGCATATGTGTATGTCATGGTGTATGTATATGTGCAACTGTAGGTATGTAGGTAGAATGATTCTGAGCAAAGAAGAAAAGAAGACAAAAGAAAGGGGCAAGACAGAGAAAATAAGAAAGGAAAAGGAAAGAAAGGTGATAATCAAGACACCAGTGTTTATTGATTAGTTTTCTGCTCATTCTGTACACTATCTCATCTGAATTCCTATGGAATTTGAAATACAGCTCTGTTTAAGGTTAGCTGAAGACTTCTCAGTCAATATTTTCCAACATGAGACAAAACAAGCAAAATCTTTGGCACAAATATTTTTATGATTTATATAAGTTGCTTCTTTATTCTACATGCTTTCTTGTAAATTTGTTAAAACTGAGAATTTAATATTTTTAATAGTTTAATTTGTATTGTTTTATATAAATATTTTAAGTAAAGTGTATCTTTTGCTTCGTACTTCATTATGACTTTATTAAGTCAAGAACAAGTGTTATTTGCTTTGACAGAGAACTGGGAAAGGCAGAGAGGTGCTAACACTTGGAGATTTTAAGCATGCCATCTGTTTGGCTGAGGACACAAATAATCACAAACATTAGGGGCTTTAACACTCCAGGCAAAACTGGATGCATATTTGTTTTCTTCATGAAGAAATAATGCTTTATTTTTTCTCATCTTCTTTGATAATTAGTTCAGTTAATAACATTTTTTTCCAAAGGAATTACGTTATTCTGTACAGACAAAGCATGTATAGCTGCAGTCTATGAGTAAACACTGATAAAGCTAGTAAATACTTGCTGGTAAAAGATGACAGTTTGTTCAGCTCTATCTGAAAAAAAAGGAGTATCAAAATGATAAAGTGCCAAGTTGAAAGACTTAATTAAGGAAAATTTATACTATTTTAATTGCTTCTGATCTCATGTTATTTTTTTCCACAATTAATTACCTTTGCTTTGGGCAAAATACAGAGAAACGGAGTTGAAGAAAAATTCTTCAAATTCTAGTCCTGCTACTCACTTGTTATTCTTATAAATTGTATATGGGAGCAGAAAATGAGTTCTTCAGCTGTGCTGTGGTTTGAAGTTATAGATCAGCCATTCATGTTATCTTTTGGCCTGTGGTTGTAATCAGATCGGTTTAAATCATTTTTACAGGAGAAGGAGTAAGTTTCCAGATTGTGTCCTATTTAGTCATTATGGGGAGTGGGATTTTTTGAAAAATATATTTCAATATAAGACTTCACTCTTCCTTAAACCAGATTAGTTTGATGGCAGCATTTTTTAAACTTTTATTTTTGATGAAGTAATGATATAATTAGAATAACAAAAATATTATACAGATACTTAATTATTTCCCAAGTCCCAGATTCTAATGAATCATGGTTAATATGTTTATATGAGATGAATTAAAATGTCAGATGACACAGTTGGCATGAAAATAGTGTAAGACAATCACTAAATTTAGAAACGTAAAAAGAAATATTAGCTATAAGTTAATACAAATAAACAATTTCATCGATACCGAATAAATCATCAACTGATATTGCTAATTGGAAAAATTATTCTCAAAAGAAAGTTTAAATCAATGTGTTTAATCAACAGCCCTAAAGAATTGCATATTGCTGGGTGTGAAGCAGATGGTTTTCATTCTGCCGGCCTCGCTGCTCTGCTTTTGCCTGCCAGCTTGCCACCTTTACTACAAGCAACTGTGATTACAGGAAAAAAGAAAAAAAGAAAGAAGAAAAAAGAAAGAAAGAATTGATCCCATGACATGGGCATAGCCGCAGACACACATTTAACATGTAACTTGTTGTGTTACATTTTAAATACAGTAACACATACCACAAGTATTTTCATCATTAATGTTATTGATTTTTCCATGTGTATGTTTTAATAATTTCACATTACTTTCCAAGTCTCCAAGATTTATTCTATTTCCCTTTCTCACCAACTTCATAATTATCTTTGTTACTTTTAAACCTATGAAGTACAGTTTGTGCTTCCTGTATAGTCTTGAATGAACAAGGTTTCATTGGACCATGTTTGATTTACCTTGGACCCAATCTTTAAAACAAAACAAAACAAAACAAAAACAAAAACAAAACAAAACAAAACAAAACAAATTCCCAAACTTATTCCTCTTCCCTCAACAGTAATAATTAAAAATAGCACTTCTGAAAGTTAGTCCCCCATACTTATCCCCTTCTATTAATGGTGAGTGTGTCAAGTTCAAGCTTGGTGTGTTCTTTACAAGCTCTTAGGGTTGCTGTATGTTCATATATGCATGTTTTCTTATTCTAGTTTAATCAGAAAATATTGGTTCCGTCTAGTCATTTAATAAACCTAGATTTTACAGTTCTTCATATCACTCTTCCACAATGCCTGTAGAGACTTCAGAGCAGGGGCTGGTATATACAAGTTCCGTTAAAATTATGTTTCTCAATTTTTCAAGGGCAATGTTTAATATGAATAATATAACTGTAGATTTAGTTAATTATTTAAGAGAGAAAGGAGGAAGTACAGGTAGAAGGGAGGAAGGGAGAGGCGAGATGAGGTGGAGGAGGAGGAGGAGGAGGAGGAGAGAGAGAGAGAGAGAGAGAGAAGGAGGGGGGGGGGGGAGAGGAGAGAGAGAATCACTCAACTTATATGTTGAAGAAGTGAAGAATTTAGGGATTATTTTCCTTTCTTCTTGGACCATGCAATTATCAGTAACTGAACAATCATGACTCTTTCTGGAAAGAAATGTTAACATTTTAGCAATCTCTTGGCCTGATTCTTCTTTCACTGTTCTCATTCTAATGTGCCTTTCCAGATACTTTATGCTGCAAGCTCGAGTTTATGTGTTATTGCAGTTTTCACACTCTCTTCAATGGAAAGTTAGCAAGAAAAGTGATGCTGGTGAAGAGTGGTGTCACATGCTAAAGGTAGGGAGGCATAGGGATCACAAATTTTCAGCTGGCCCGAACTTCATCTGAGGCTGCAAAGACTCTACAGTGGTTAAAAGCACACATTATGATTTTTACCGATGATGAAAGTTTAGTTCACAGCATGCACGTCAAGCAACTCACAATTGCCTGAGGCCCCAGCTCCAAGGGATTCAATACTTAATCTATAGCTGCAACAATTACTTCAAGGGCACAGTTATGCATAGATATACACGCACATACATAATTTCATTTTCTAATTATAAAAATATTCATACTATGGAATGTGAAACAATTGCCACCTCGTTTATCTAGGTATACTTGTGATGTTTCAAATTTATTTTTATTATAAATAAAGGATCAAATGCTAGTTAAATATTTTCACTTAAGAATGTATAATATCATCAATATTTCTAAGATTTTTTTATTTATACTTGTCAATCCTGAGAATGCTTCTTCACATGAACACATAGTACAACCTGCCAGTACTATTTTTATGACATTTTAGGCATCAGTCCACATTCTGTTCTAATCACAAGCTGAAATTCATATAGTAAATATAGTAAGAAACTCAAGTCAACCAAAAACATCAAGTTCTACAATGAAAGTATTATATCAAAATATAATAGAAAAGAACAATTTGATACTTACATACTGAGGCTTTGTTTTATGTAATTTATTTAGCTTCTATTAGAGGAGCAAACTATCATGTATAACTACACCACTGTAGTTCATTAGATACCAGAGACTCAATCAGAGCAATGAACTTCAGGTATATTTTGTTGATGTGAGTGGCTTAATGGTATACAAGGAAGTCTGCATGATGCATGTTCAGATCCATTAAATAATTACTGTTTTGGTTTAGTGTATTTACTGAGAGAGTAAGGTTAGTTATCATCAAGTCAGACTGAACCTCAGTTCAATCCCTTAAATCCACATGGAGAAAGAAAAGAACTGATTCCCTGATGTTGTCTACTAACCTGAAAAGCAAAAAATTCTATCATATCAAATAAATAAGAAGACAAATAGAAGTAAATGATTTCCAATTAGTTAAAACTCAAAGAGATTAAATGTTCCATGAAAGAAATAATTGATTGGGGCTGGTGAGATGGCTCAGTGGTTAAGAGCACAGACTGCTCTTCCAAAGGTCCCGAGTTCAAATCCCAGCAACCACATGGTGGCTCACAACCATCCGTAATGAGATCTGACTCCCTCTTCTGGAGTGTCTGAAGACAGCTACAGTGTACTTACATATAATAAATAAATAAATCTTTAAAAAAAAAGAAATAACTGATCAATTGAAAGAGATCTTCAACATAAAATTTATCTACTATATATGTGTATATGGTTGTACATATAAAGATGCACATCATAGATCACTGCCCATTATGCATGTGTTACATATGTTTATATGTGTATTATTCCTTACATATATTATTTTATAATGTTTAGCAATTAATTGAAACTTTCAGATTTATTTATTTATTTATATAACTTAATATATCAGATTATCATGAATAACAATCTGAAATTGTAAAAGACATTTCATATATTTTATAGTTTAAAGCAGCACCAACTTAAATGAAAATACTGGGAATTAATACATGCGCATAAGCATTTGGATGTAGGAAAATTATGGAACGTATTATCTATGAATGAGACATCATAAGGCTGAACTGGAGCAATGATAGTCTTAAATTTAGCTTGATGAATGATGTTTTTAATTTCCTTTTTGAAGGATCTTTGCCTTTGAAACTAAGAGAGTTAGGTCACCTGATTATAAGGTCCAAAGTCAGAAAGCAAAATTTAATAATCCTGGCTATTATAGAAATTATATCATAAATTGGATGTTTATTATAGAATGTGGAGTAGTCTGAAGGACAAAGTTTTAAATGTTTACATTATTGCCCTTAGCTGCCAAATATTAAACCCCTTAAATGTCTACGCTATTAATTTCTCATGCAACATATTTTATATTATGAGAGAAGTAAGTTCTGTAATCATGGACTATTGTCAAAGGACAGATAAGAGAAAAAGGAAAGTTAAAGATATACTTATTTACTTGCTGTATATGTACATATGTGAGTAAGCAAATGTCTCATATAGTGTGTGTGTGTGTGTGTGTGTGTGTGTGTGTGTGTGTGTGTGTATGTGTGTGTTTGTGTGTGTCTAGGTTACAGAAAACTCATTAGAGTCAGTTCTCACATTCCACAATTCCACAATGTTGGTCTCAGGGATTGTATTCAGGTTATTGGGTTTGGATACAAGTGTCTTTATGCACCTAACATCTCATAGGCACAGGGATGTTTACCATATCTTTTCTTGAAATAAAGTTTCAATTTTCATTAGTATTATCATTTCATTTTAATTATCAAAGCTCAAGTCCTGTTTAGGTGTGTGGATGTTGGGGGAGGGTGTTAAAATTGTATATTGATAGGTAACAAATAAGGAATTTCAAATGAATAGTGTGACTGTGTACATATCCTTACTCATCTTAATTTTCAATTTAACATATCCTGCAGTCATATGAGTAAATACATCTCAATTGAGGAATTGCCTAGATCAGATAGGGCTGTAGGGAACTGCATTGGTTGTTAATTAATGTAGTAGAGCCTAACCTACTTTGTGCTGCACTATCCCTAGGAGTTAGTCCTGTTCTGTATATAAAAGCTAGCTAACTTTGAACCTGTGAGCAAGTCAGCATCAGCAAGTGGTTTTTTACTTTCTCCTTCCTGCTTTGACTACTCTCAATAGTGTACAGTAACGATACTAGCCAAAATAAAACATTTATTGTGTGGTACAAAGCAGAGAAAACTGCTCAGACAATGGTATAAGCCAGTTGAACCTCTTTGTTAGACAAGCAATTACACTGGGTATCCAAGGGTAGCATATAGACTTTCTCAGGGTGAGCTTTTAAGCAAGTAAACAAGCAAACAAACAAACAAAACATTCTGGATTGTCATACTTCAGTTAATAAGAAGAGGTTAGCCAGAAGCAGAACTAAAAACACAAAAAGCTATGTTAGTACATTTTGAGACTTTCTCAGAACTATACGGGGACCTACTAAGGTCTGGGGCCCTGTTAAACTTGTTCTTGGCAAAGTTGTCTCTTGTCATGGGATTTATTACTGCATTAAAAATGGCCCTATTACAGAAATTGGCACAAGAGAAGCAGGCTTGTTTTTATGAAGGAAGCACAGTGTGGCTTCTATGGCTTGGACTGTTCTTTAGGAGGAGCATAGAAGCATTTGTAAATTTGTGCTGAAAAATCCATTGAGTGTTCCAACATGAATTTTGCATTTTGTATGACCTTGCACAACAAGAATGCTGAGAGAAATTCAGAAAAAAAGAGGCCTGACTTGGGAAGTTTCAGAATGAATTAAAGGCTCTCAAAGCCATTGTTAATGTAATATTTTTTATGAAGAATCGGCTTGAATCTTTTTTCTTTGCTGTTTCATTATAATTAATAAAATTCTACAATATGGATGTGAAACCATATATTATTTTATTGTCACAATATCATTGTTATTTGTTCAGAGTCAGCCCATAAACACTGTTCTCTAAGAGAGAGTATCATATATCATAAGCCAACAGATATATAACACAGTTGGCAACATGTAAAATTCCCCAAATGGTACTCATTCTGAAGACATTAAAAAAATAATAGGTTTCAAAGTGTCATGGATAATATCCTTTAAAGTGTCATAGAAAATGCACTAGAATTCTCAGGATGTCAGAGATGCATGGATTATTGAATATGTGAAGAGGTTAGCAGTAGATATTGGTAGAGAAAATCTGACCCTAAGAGACAAGCTCTGTGTGCTGCAGACAGCAAAGCTGGATAGGCAGACCTGTCTAAGCCTGTGGAGTCAGGCTATTGTACAAAGGGTTATTCCAAGAAACCTGACAATGGCACAAATTTGATCTAAACTGTTAAATTTGGGTTTTGCTCCTTCACTATGCCTTGGTCTTTACTATTGAGTTTAGGACTGAAGATCAGTATACATATATTGAATCAGCCATAAATGTGATACATGGTAAAACAAGTATCACATTGTGTTTCATGGCCAAGAAAATGAATTGAAATCTGCAACTAGCAGGGGTAAGGAAGTGGAAGAGCATCTTCAGGATGACATAGAGCCCTGGAATAAGAGATGAATCCAAGAATCAATGGGGGTGACCTGTATTTACTATACTGGGGAACCTGAAGAGACTGCTTTCTTTAGCTAGGCAGGTACCCCAGTGAATCATTAGGGACTCCAACTCACTCACAAAACTTTCAACCCCAAATTTATCCTATCTACAAGAAATGCAGGCACAGAGGATGGAGCAGAAGATGAAGGAATGGCCATCTAATTACTGGTCCAACTTGCCATGTATTCTTATGGTAGGGAGTTGATACACAGGATGAAGTACACATATTATCATATTATCTTATTCACTATTGGTAAGAAGTTCAAGCAATGAAGCCATTATGTAAATTAATATGGAAGATTCTTAAAAATGTAAGTTTTATCTGCTTATAAATCTAGGGGTATAGCTACTGGACAAGAACCCAAATGAGCCCATGACAACACAGCCCGCTAATGTTGCGTCCTCATGTTTATTTGACGCTGTTAATGATGGCACAGGACTGATTCATCCTCATAATACTTAAACAGTTCATAATATTGAACAAATGTGTGAATGAAAAATATAAAACATAGGTAGTGGTATGGTATTCATTCATTAAGAAATAAAAAAAATTATGTTTTCCCAATAAAAATCTATAGGACTGAAGATCAGTGTGTTAAAAAAAAATATCAGCCATATGTGGAAAAACTAGGATCTCATTGTCTTTCATTTGTGAATATTAAAGAAAAACAAGAATTGAAGTACAAAGAGCCTAGGACTAGGTAGATGATCATTAAAAACATCTAAGAAGATTAAGTTACAATACATACATATATGAAATTCACTATTGTGTAAAGTTAGTGTATGGCAAGTAATAAACAATATACTACATGTACATACACACACCCACATATATGTATATATGTACACACACATATATTTATGTATATATATATGTATATATATGTACACATACTTGTACCTGAATGATGGTGATTTTGATTATTTTTTTTGCTTTTATGTTAAAAACATCTTATATTCTACATAAAAAATTTGAACTCATGGAGATGGAGAGAGGACTTAGAAATTAAAATCCCTTCCTGTTCTGAAGAGGACATGGATGTGGATCCCTAAACCCAAGCCAGAAAGTTCGTTATTGCCTCTAACTAAAGATCTGTGAAGTCCAAAATGCCATCTTGTGCTGTACACACTGTACACATAGGCACACCTGGGTACAAAGAGAAAGGCAAAAATAAAAACTAAGCAAATAAATTTGAATAACATGACAACATTTCTTGCATTTTAGATATCAAGTCACATGCAGTAAAATACTGCCTCACACAGTTGGACAGCATGTGATTACAAAGTCAATAACTCTTCCAAATC
>JADRCD010237749.1:12008-24114 GCA_019843815.1 Montemys delectorum | reverse complement strand
CAACAGAGACTGGCAGGTGCTAAAGATTAAGTCCCTGGTCCCAACAGAGATTGGCAGGTGCTGGAGACTAAGTACCTGGTCCCAACAGAGAGACTGGCAGGTGCTGGAGACTAAGTACCTGGTCCCAATAGAGAGACTGGCAGGTGCTGGAGACTAAGTACCTGGTCCCAACAGAGAGACTGGCAGGTGCTGGAGACTAAGTACCTGGTGAGGATAGTTATGAATTATTATACTTTGCCCTTTCTGCTTTATTTGTTTTGTGTGTGTGTGTGTGTGTGTGTGTGTGTGTGTGTGTGTCTGTTGTGTGAGTGCGAGTGCCCCACATGGCCACATAGAGGACAGAAGACAACTTTTGGGAATCAGTTCTCTCCTTCTACTGTGAGATCCAGGGATTGGAGTTAGGTTGTCAGGCTTGTGCAACCCTGCTTTGACCCACTGAGCCAGCTCACTGGCAAGCATCAGATTGACTAAATCCTGGGTCGCTGTCACCCGAGTCCTGAGCTCTGTGACTGAGCTGGAGTGATGCTTCTGACACTTGTAAGGACAAGCCAGAGAGGTGGAGGGAGCTCACACTCCATGAGCCGAGACCAGGCATACACCCCACCCCCCACCTTAGTGTCAGTCAAACCAGCACTCTGAGACAAGGATGAAGTCATCTTTGTCCTCACCGTGTCTGCGTCTGTAACTGAGTCCCGTGGGTCACACTTGGCCACCGTGGGTCTATCTGCCACTCTCTTTGGTCTCACAGCACCTTGTGGTTGGTTCTTTTACAGACAACTACGGATTGTTCCAGAACACAAGCCCTTGGCACAGCTAGACTCCAGGGATCAGACCAGAGACAGATATATGTTGTTGGCTGTCCTGTGTTTTGAAATAATTTGAGCCACTATTTCTGGCTTCTCTTAAGTCAGGAGACTTGGGTGTTAGGGCCTGTCTCTCTGCTCAGCAGGAGGCTGGAACTGAGAGGCCGGCTTGTCTGAGATGGGACACCACCATCCAGTTTTCCCTGGTCCTCACCCTGCCCACTACCTCCCCTGGCATGTAGACTTGCACCAGTCATTAGCAGAGACTGCATTGGGTGGCGGTGGGCATGTCCCTATTGTCACCTCATCCTGTAGCACTTGTGAGTGGAGGCTGTCTCCTTTACACTGAGGAGGTGAGGAGGACAACAGTGCAGCTCTCAAGGGCTTCTTGGGGCTCCCTCTTTGGGGCCTAACGTGCAGAGACTATGGCTCCTCTTTGCACTGGGCGTTAGTCCTGGTGCTCGCTTGGAGAGGGAGGCGGGAGTCTCTGGCTTCTTGGAACTCTGCAGCTGGCCACCCTCCTCCTCCTTCTGCCTCTCCCTCCCCCATTGCTTCCCTCCCTCTCTCTCCACTCTCCCTTTCTCCCTTCCCTTCCCCCACTGCTTCCCTCTCCCTCTCTCTCTCTCTCTCTCCTTTCCCTTTCTCCTGCCTCCTCTGGCTTCCTCTCAAGTGCATTCCGTTCTAGTTTGGAGGTGAAATGTACCCTGGCTTATGCATTGAAGGTGTGGTCCCCATGTGGTATTTAGAGGTGGGCTTTGGGAAGATGGCTGGATCAAGGCGGGGCCTGACCTGGGCAATAGATTCATCACCTAGGGGTAGGCTCATAAGTCCGTGGATGGACCTCTCAGAAGTGGTGGGAATTAGAAGAGGGGGTGCACCGTGACCCTAGCCTCCCACCCCTCTGCTTCTCAGGTGTTATGAGCAGACCCCTTCAGTCACCAGCTCCCACCACATCACGGACCCATTGTCACCAGAGCTGACGCCTCTGCAGCCATGAGGCTGCAAGGATCCTCCGTCTCGTGGGTTAGCATCTCGGGAGCTTTTGTTGCAGCAACAGAAAGCTACAGTACACTGTCTTAGCACATGGCACACCTCTTCCCGTTCCAACTGACGGGGGATCTGATCAAACCCCTGCTCCCCCATAGCTGATGCTTTTACCCACAGAAAGTGGAAGGGGAAGCAACCAGGCTACGAACAGCACAAGCCAAGGATGGAGGCTGGAGGCCTGTGTTCATAGCAGAGCCAAGTGAGCACGTACAGAGAGGACATCGAAATCCCATCTGCCAGCCTATCACAGGACAGGTTGTGTGGCCTTAGGCTGTAAGTTACTGACCTTCTCTGAGTTTTGAGTTCACCATCTGAAGACTGGAGATAATGACAGCACCCACTTGCCAGGGTCAAAGGTTAAAGGTAAGAGTTAAATGGGCTATGAGAAAGGTCCAGATGTCCTAAGCTACCAGTTGAAGTGAGGTAACTCCGATGAGCCGGTTTTCAGCGTTGAAGAGAGCAATATGTGGTGTTTTCCCTTTTGGACAGTTTGTCATCTTTAGGTCACAGATGTGAAGCAGACGGAATCCTGGGAGGAGAAAGCAAGAGGCGGTGGGGAGCAAAGGGCTGCACTTTCCCGAGTGAGGGTGGTAGCCAAGAGTTCCCAGGCAGAGCCTGTTGTTCGAGGGGTTGTGTCCTGACACTTCCTTGTGACTGAGCAGCCCCAGGAAGGAGAGACTCATCCAGCTGTCTGCCTGCTGTGGACAGGGAACATCTGGGTGCACAGACATTTCCAGGGAAGTGCTGGGGCTTGTTGCCAACTGAGGGCCTGCAGGACACAGCGCTTCAGACCCCACAAGGAAGCTGCCCCACGCCAAGGTTAGAATTTTACTGGCATCTCCCTCTGCCCCCAGTCCCAGCTATACACCTTTAGGCATTTGAGGCTCAGGGCAGGTGAGGGACTAGCCTGGGGTCATTGATCCTTTATTCCACCCTGACCACCCTGACCACCCTGGTCACCCTGGTCACCCTGACCACCCTGGTCACCCTTGCTACCCTGGTCACCCTGGTCACCCTAACCACCCTGACCACCCTGGCCACCCTGGTCACCCTGACCACCCTGGTCACCCTGGTCACCCTGGTCACCCTGGTCACCCTGGTCACCTTGGCCACCCTGGTCACCCTGGCACCACAGGCCTGAGGTCACCTTCTGGAGAGGCCTCACTTTCTTGTTTGAAGCT
The DNA here is from genome assembly GCA_019843815.1 of Montemys delectorum. Classification (NCBI taxonomy): domain Eukaryota; kingdom Metazoa; phylum Chordata; class Mammalia; order Rodentia; family Muridae; genus Montemys; species Montemys delectorum. The sequence goes on along the minus strand of JADRCD010237749.1, from coordinate 21,083 downwards.
GACCAGCTGTCAGGCCCTCAGCAGGGGTAAGAGGTGTCAGGGTGAGGGGTGTACTTGTGAAGAGTGTGTGGAGTGAAAGGTGAAGAGGAAGGGGGAAGGCGTGTGGTAGGGAGGGGTGGGAATTTTGAGAGGCAGGGAGAGTTTGTTTTTCTGAGTGTTTTAAGACTTTTATTTTATTTTACTTTGTGTGTGATAGTGTTTTACCCGCATACATGTATGTGCACCAAGTGTGTACATGGTGCCCATGGAGGCTAAAAGATGGCCTTGGATCCCCTGGAACTAGAGTTCTATAGATGTTTAGTTAGGGAATTATAGATGATTGCAGCAATGGGTGTCAGGAACGGAACCCAGGTCGGCTGCAAAATCAACAAAGGCCTTTAACTAGTCATCTCGCAGCTCTGAGCAGAATCTTAAGTAGTCCAGGCTAGCCTCAATCTCACCATGTAGCTGAGGATAACCTCAGAACCCTGTCCTCTGAAGTGCTGGGTTGACAAGCATGTGCCACATGCACACCTGTGGGCTCTTCCAAATTGCCACAACTGCCAAATTGCCTGATATCCCTTAGCCTGTGATGAACTGCTGTCCTGCTGTGGCAAAAAAACGAGGCACCCGGCAGGGCTCTGAGCTTTCCTGAGTGAGTGTCCCCAAGGCCCATTCACAGCCTCTCGGGGACTGTTGGCTTCAGCGGTGTGCATAAACAAGAGCGTCTGGAAACTTCTTTGTCTCTGGCTGATCTGAGTCGTCTGCGGCCACTCAAGATCCACGTGGCTGTCTTGAAGGCCAACAGGAGGCAGGCAGGCAGTCAGTCCCTCAAGTGACAGCAGGGTTTGGGAAACGGGGGCCCAAAGAAGCAGCCACAGGGAAAGGCACCAGGAAGTATTCAATGACACTGTCAAACTGACGTCAAGCTGATGGTGGCTTTTAAATGTCACTCGGTTGCAATCTAGAATCATCCTGGAAGAGTCTCAATGAGAGGACGTCTAGACCAGGCTAGCCTTTGGGCATGCCTTAGGCACTTGCCTTGATGGCCTTAACTGGGACAAGAGCCACCTTGAAAGTGGGAGGGGCTGTTGCCTGGGAGAGGGGTGTGGGGCGGCTTGCACCATAAGAGTGTGCATGCCTGTGTTCATCTCTCTCTGCTCTTGTCTGTGGGTGTGGTATGAGAACAGCTTTCAGCTCCTGCCCTGGCTTCCCTGATGTGAAAGAGTCTCTCTCTCTCTCTCTCTCTCTCTCTCTCTCTCTCTCTCTCTCTCAACTGACTTGATCAGGGTAATTTTTTTTCCTTTTATTTTGTTTTGAGACAGGATCTGCCTATGTAGACCAGCTGTCCTGGAACTTACTATGGAGACCAGGCTAGACTCAAACTCACAGAGATCTGTGTGAGTCACCACTCCCGGCTTCCTAAGTTGTTTGTTAATCACAACAACAGGAACAGCTAGGACAGTCAGGTGCTTCTCCACAGCATAGAAATGAGCTGTGCAAAGCTCTCAAAGGGGGAAGGGAGCCATTATTTCAAGGTGACAGACACCTGTCAAAACTGCCAAGAGAGATGCTGTGGGCTCCAGGCTGAGTCCACTGGAAGGAAAATGACAGCGTCTAGATGATGTTGCCACCTTCCTAGAGCAGGTCAGTGGATTCTGAGAGGGACTTACTGCCTTTGATGACAGAGAACCGAGTAAGTATCCCTAGGATCCTACTGGGCAGACAGCCTTCACAGCCTGAAGGTTTACGGCCCACAGCAAGCCCAGGGGATATTTGGAGTTCAGCACCTCATGTGCTGCAGGAATTAAGTTCTTAAATCATGGTTCCTGATTTCCTTCCTTCTTTCTTTCTTTTCTTTCTTTCTTTCTCTATTATATGTAATTACACTTTAGCTGTCTTCAGACGAAGGAGTCAGATCTCATTACAGATGGTTGTGAGCCACCATGTGGTTGCTGGGATTTGAACTCAGGACCTTGGGACGAGCAGTCAGTGCTCTTAACCACTGAGCCATCTCTCCAGCCCCATGGTTCCTGATTTCTGCAAGAACATATAGAAACTGAGGCAGCAGGTTGTGGACCTCAGTGTCTGGTAACATTTATCTTCATTTTCACTGGAGGAAAATGGCTGAGTTTAGGTGCAAGGGACAGTTAGCTGACACCTGAGGGTGTCTCTCAGGAGGCCATGGATACTGTACAGGTGAGTACTGCATGAGATAGAGGATGAGACCTCAGACTCTGTTTGGTCTATTTTGGAAGTGTGCTAGGCAGCCTTACCATCTGGAATGTCCCTGGTGAATGCCGGGGTCAAGACCTGGTTTTGTTTTGTCTTGGCACCGATTTGTAAAGATGTTTTGAAAGAAGCCAGGGGTCTTGGAGAACCCTGTCACTGAGGCCTGGGCTCAGGCTGGGCTTGGCTATGTGACAAGGGAGCTCAGGTCAGGTTTGGTTTGCAAGAGGTCTTGCTTGGTCTGCAGGGACATCTTCGAGCTGGTCTGGCATTGTGGAGTGCCTCAGCCCGGTCTGGGCCTTGTTGAGCCGAGCCTTGGTGCATCTGTGTTTGCTCTTCCACACATGTGGCATCTGTCCAGATTGTGAGTTATTTAGTTTAATTTTAATTTTTGTTTTGTTTCATTTGTTTTTTGAGACAGAATTTCTCTGTTTTTGTTTTTTTTGTTGTTTGTTTGTTTGGGGGGGGCTGGGGGGGCAGAGTCTCACTATGTAGCCTTAGATGTCCTAGAGCTCTCTAAGTAGACCAGGCTGGCCTCAAACTCAGATTGGCCTACCTTTCCTTCTCAGGTGGTGGGATTAAAGGTGTGCACCATCACACCTAGCTTGGATTCTGCTTTAATCTTTATTTCTACATTTGAGGAGAAGAAACGGTTGGGACCCTTACCACCTTAACTGTGTCTGTTGTCTGAGGCCTGGGTGGTGACGTTTAGACCTGGGGTATGACTGTTGTTGGATTAAAGATCCAGAAAGCCGAAATTCCCAGCCAAGCTGTCTATTTGCACTTAAATTTGAACACCATTTTAAAACCATCTACTCATATTGGAGTGGGGGGGCCTCACATGCCACTGAGCACATGAAAAGATCAGAGGACAACCTGTGGGAGTTAGTTCTCTGCTCCTGCCACGTGGGTTCCAGGGACTGAACCACGGACGTTAGACTTGGCAGTGAGCACCTTCACCAGCTGAACCATGCCACCACAGGAGAAAAGTTTTAAGAATTTTTGTATTGGTATAAGGATATTGATAACAACATTTTTCTAAACCAGGTTCTAAAAAAGAAATCAAATTTACATTTATTTTCTTACTGAGTAGCCAAAGGACACACACAAAAAAAGAGGCTATAAATATTTTATGCTAATTAAAATGCATTATTTGAAATACATTGGGGGAGATCCAAATGTAATTGCATTATGACATTTTCTTGATCTATGGAGGCTGCTACATATGCGCTTCCTCGGATGTATAAATAGCTTGATGCATAATTATGGAGATGAGATCAAATCCATCTAGATGATATTCATCAACATTGTTATTATGTTATTGCTGGAGGCTTGTAATTGTTAAATAGATTTTAGGAAGGAAGGGCCACCTATAAGATCACAGATGCTTGGGCTGGCAAAATGGCTCAACAAATTTAACACACTTGTCCTCAGACATGAGGACCTGAGTTCAATTCCAGGGACCCACATGGTTGAATGAGAGAACCAACTTCTACAGGTTGTCCTCTGAGCTCCAGATGCATGCTGTAGTTTAAAATAAAAGAACACTGATCAGAAGATATAGGTCCTTTTGCAGGTGGTCTAAGTGGGGCTCCTAGTACCCATATGGGACCCCTCATGACTCCCTGTAACTCTAGCTGTAAAGTATGTGGCGCCCTCTTCTGGCCTCTGTGGGCACTGCACTCACATGCAAGGACAAATTCTTGAAAAAAGATTATAGCTGTCTATGTTTGTTAAAGATTCTTTTTATTGCCAGGTGGTGGTGGCACACACCTTTAATCCCAGCACTTGGGAGGCAGAGGCAGGCAGATTTCTGAGTTCGAGGCCAGCCTGGTCTACAGAGTGAGTTCCAGGACAGCCAGGGCTACACAGAGAAACCCTGTCTCAAAAAAAAAAAAAAAGATTCTTTTTATTAAATATTTTTATTTTTGTGTGTATGTGTACATGTACTTGTATGTAAGTATAAGCCAAGAATTGGCTCAGTGTTTGAGAGTGTGTGCTGCTCTTGCAGAGAGATTGAGTTCCAAGACCTACCTCAGGTAGCTCACATATGCCTGTAACACCCCCAGGAGATCTAGAACTCTCTTCTGGCCATCTTGGGTACTGCATTCATGTGCAAAATCCATACGCTTTCTCACACGTATACTCATATGACATGTGGGGGCCAGCGTCAACTTTAGCCTCTGATGTGTGTCTAAACACATACGCAGACATACAGAGATACACATACACACAGAGACACACATGCACACATACTCACACAAAAAAGATTCAGAGACAAAAGAGTGAGTTCCAGGACAGCCAGGGCTATACAGAGAAACTCTGTCTCAAAAAACAAAAAAAAACAAAAACAAAAGAAAAACAAAAAAAGAGAGAAATATTTTACAAATATGGTGAAATGGTTAAGGCTGACTGCCAACCAGATAGAGCGTAGGATCACCTGGGAGATGACGGGTCTACCGGCAGTTGGCTTAATGGCATTAGTTGAGAAGACACTGTGAGAGGCACCATTCCCTAGGTGCGATCCTGACTCTATACATAGATATTAATGGCGAGGGGAACTGAGTGGCAGCATGTGCTCATCACTTTCAATCTCTTGACTGAGGATGAGAGGTGGCGAGCTTCAGGCTCTTGCTGTTTTAATCACCACGATAGGCTATACTCTTGAACCATAAGTCAAGACGAACGCTTCCTCCCTCAAGCTGCCTTTGTTGGGACATTCTCATCGCAGCAATGGAAGAAGAAACTACAACATCCAGGCCTTCAGATTTCTAGGATAGCGTCCTCTTCTAGCAACATAAAGATTACTCTGTCTAGCTGTCAGAGGACTTTCAAAGGTTGATTATCAGTGGTCCTCAACCTTCCTAACGCTGCAACCCTTTAACACAGTTCCTCATTTGTGGTGACTCCCCCCCACCATAAAATTATTTTCATTGCTACCTCATAAATGTAATTTTGCTACTGTTAGGAATCGTCATGTAAGTATCTGACCTGCAGAATACCTGACGCACACTCTGTGAAAGGGTCATTTGACCCCCAAGGAGTCTCAGCCCGCAAGCTGAGAACCACTGCTTTATGTGGTTGCAAGAAACTTAAATGTGTGGAGGGTACACATGTGCCATGTGCCATGGTGCACACACACACACACACTCGTGTGAAAGTCAGAAGACCACTCACTGGATGGCCTCTATACACCCTTTGGTGGCCTGGAACTTGCTCTGTAGAGCAGGCTGGCTTCCAACTCAGAGAGATCCACTTGTGCTGAGATTAAAGGCATGCATCCTCAGGCACACTCACCATTTTTGAGCACTGATAAATTAGATGTGCCTAAGCACCTGCATTACAAGCATGCTGCTCTAATAGCTTACAGAATTAAACATTGGTTGCCCAAAAGACTCCTGATTCAGCCCTAATGTCTTCAGTCTTCTTTGGCTATCTGGGAGCCATTTTTTTTTTTTTTTTTTTTTAACTTTGTATCTGCTGATACTCTGGTTATAACCCTAAAAGCACAAATCTCGGTGGATTACTGTGTGTGATGGTTATCGTGCCAGCTTGATACAACCTGGGAAGAGAGCATGAGGGGCGTCTATATTGGGATAACCTGTGGCTGTGTCCACGAGAGACTGCCTAAATTACCTGATATGCAAAGACCCCAGGCAACATTACCCAGGCAGGGGAATCCTGAGCTTGAATCCTGTTTGGATGAAAATGGCCCCCATAGGATTACAGGGAGTGACATTATTAGCTTCTCATGTGCTTCATTTGGTCAAGAAAGTAAGCGTCAGGCATTGGTCCATGCCTGCTGCTTTCTTCCCCTCACAGTATCAGATCAGACCAAGTGAAAAGACCCTACAATGAGGGGCAACTAAGCAGCAGTGTTTAGAAACGGCACCGAGACACGGGAGGAAAGTAAAAACCGAAAGATACAGGGCTAGAGGCCAAATCTGCCTGGACCACAGACATACCAGCAAGGAGCAGACTGGCTTGTGCCAGCTCCTCCCAGCAACAGCTGAGAGCTGCAGCTGGGAGCTCAGGCAGAAGCCAGCGAGCGAGCGCTCTTTCCTTTCAGGCCGCCCGCTTCCTCTCAGCTCCTGACAGGGGCACAGCTCAGAAATGTCCATGCGGGTCCAATAGGTGGCATGGCATCTCATATCATCCAGACAGAGGAATAGACAAAATGTTGGTGGTGTCTGTCAGCTTCACTTGTGAATACATAACAGACCCTCATGCTGACAGCTCAGGTAACTGGGTCAACCTAGGGTGTCAGTCACCCTCCTGGAAAGTAGAGAAGGACTGGCAAAACTCCCACAGCTGAATCTACCCATCTGCTTACCCTCTGGCCTTTGTTTCATGGGTGTCTATAAATGTTAAGACTCGCCATAGCCATGACGAGAGAGAATAAATAGGTAGCAGCCCGCTTTGGCCAATGCACAAGTCCATGCTTGTTCTGGGGGGACCATGTAGGAATGTGGCTGTGTTCTGAGGGACAAGGAGCCATGATGGTAGGCTCTGGGCAGGTATAGGGAAGGTTCTGGTAGTGGGAGGGGGGGAGAAGGAGAGGGGGGGGGGGGGGGGGAAGAGGAAGAGGGAGGGGGAGAGGGAGAGAGAGAGAGAGAGAGACTAGGTTCTATGGAGCTCAGACTGGTTTCCAACTCATTGTGTAGCCAAAGCTGGCCTTGAACTCCTGCCTCCACCTTCCAAGTGCTGGGGTTACAGGCCTGGTAGGCAGCCTCAGCTCTGGTGCTGTGGGGAGGCACGACTACAGAAAAAGAGCTCAGAAGCTAGAGGGCCAACTGGGGTAACAACTTGGGGATGAGAGGAACAGATGGGGACATAGGGGGGAAACACGTGTCAGGACTGGGGTGAGGGGTCCAGCTTCACCTTCTCCTAACACCTGGGAGAGAGCCCACAATCTCCCTTTCTTGGCAGACACATCATCGGAGGCTCTCAGATAAGTACAGCCCTGACCATTGGTCTTCGAAATAAACACTCCTCCAGGCTAAGCCCTTCCAGAGTGTTAAGTGGCGTGTGTGTGTGTGTGTGTGTGTGTGTGTGTGTGTGTGTGTGCAGGGATGGGGCTTGACTTTCTAATGTGATCCCGAGGCCCGCTGAGATCCCCACCACAGTGAGGTTTGTGGTCTTGGGGCAGTCTTGAATGGCTTTAGCTCCCGGTGAGGGGGACAGGGCCAGCGTGGGGGATGGGCTGGGAACCGTGGTTTGCAGGAATGTGGCGGGAAGGCTCCCCTGGTCTTCTCTGGTCCAGTCTCCTCCTCTCTGGCCCCTCCTATCACCACCAGGGGCCCGCCTCCCCAATCCCCTCTCCTCCCCTCCGTGCAGTCCGGCCACCCCTCCCTTCCCGCTCCTCCCTCTCCATCCCACGTTTTCCAGTCCGACCCCTAGAGTGGGGGCCTTGGGGTTGGCTGGGCTGAGAATCCTGCGGTCCGGTGTTGGTGGCGGTGACCTGTAGCCACCCTGCAGCCGCGCACCCTCGAGCCATGTCTTGGGTCGCTCTGCTCGGCCTCCTGGCCGTGCTATTACTGTTGCTGCTGTTGCTGAGCCGCCGGCGCGCGCGGTGAGTATCCCCGGGACCCGCCAGGGTGCGGAAAGGATGCCAGGTGAAACTGAGGGTCAGACTAAGGGTCGGCGATGCGGGACCCGGACAGAGTTGGTACCACTCACTCTGCAGCCTGCACGGTGTCCCACGCCCTAGACTACTAGACTCACAGTGGCTCGATCTCAGGTGGGAACGCTGAGGCTGGGGACTGGCTGCGATGCCCGGCCAGGGTCACACTGATCGAGGGATTCCTACTCATGGATAACGGTCCACTGGTCCACTGTGGGATCCAGGACATACCTGCCAGCGGAGAAACCTGTGTAGAGTCGAACCAGATCCTTGGTCCTTAAAAAGTATAGTGCATTGTGGTAACTCTGCCGTTTAGGAGAAAAACCAAAAACTTCTCTTTCTCCCAGGGAGTTCGCCTGGCAGTAGGTCTTTGTGTAAGGTATTTAAAAATTAATTTGAATCGCACAGAACCAGAAAACATTTGACTCAAACCAAGCAAGTACCTTCTCACCCCGACCCTCCTTCTCCCTTCCTTAGGCCCTTCCTGTTGCCCGGTTTGGGCGGAACTTTCCAGATTAAAAAAAAAAAAGAAAACCTCAAAACAAAACAAACAAAAAGCAGTCCCCCCCCCCACACACAGACCATACCACCCCCAGACACATACACGCTACTTCAGACTAGTTTGAGAGTTTCAGAGAAGTGGCAAATGTTACCTCCTTCCCTCCGGCTGCCGCTCCGGAGCCTAACATCCTATATTCTTGTAGGATGTTTGTCCCATCTAAAATCCTGCCCTGGTCCCCGGCTGGTAGCTGAATTTCAGATCTGGAAGTCCGTGAGTCTTCAGGGTCAGCTTCCAGGGCCTGGGTTTGTGAAGCACCACATCCCCAGATGTTTTAGGAGTCGCTCTCCTCCTCAGACTCCAGCTCGGAGTGATCCAGGGCTGCTGCATGTTTACCTTAGAGTGTCGGAAAAGCCAAGAAACACTGAGAACTTGAGTTTTTAAACAATGTGCGGAGTTGAGTTTTCCAGCAGTCCGCTCACCCCAGGCACCCTTTCAGGTGAAAGTTAAAACCACGTAATTTGCTTATCAGCCCCAAAAGGAGGGGACGAAAATTCAAAAGCCATTCCTGTTAGGAATAGCTCCTGTTAGGTGTCTAGCTGTGGGCTCTCTCTGTACCAGATCTGTGTTTTTGGCTTCCAGAGTTTCCTTTCTCACCCCAGATCTTAGAGGTGACATCTGTTCCCGCTTCTGGGCAGGTACTCATCGGCTTCTTCACCCGTTCTGCTCGTGTTTCTGCCCGTGG